>JAHWFP010082733.1:20858-51705 GCA_023313725.1 Lithobius niger
GATACCTGCGGAACGGGGAGACAATGGCATTATTACACGAAGACATATGTGTCCAAAACTATTGGGCAACTTATGGAGGTGTGGGGGAAGAGAGAAAACTCTCCATCCCACGCCAGCTCATATAATTCATTATAATTGGCTAACCACGGAAGAAAAAGAGGAACAGGAAGTAGCGTCAGCGTGACGTCACACATGTGTTGATGGTCTGGAAATAACCGCTCCAATCGTGCGTACCACAGAGGCGCAGTAAAACTAGAGAAACAAGGGTGATTGTGATTGGTGAAGCTCGATCTACGTTAGTTAGGAGGCTTCTGATTGGTCCAAACAGTACCTACCTGTAGATACAGGTTTTTTAAAATTGGTTTCGTTCTTTTTTACTTTGCTTTCGTTTTCTTTCATTTTGGTTTCGTTATGTTTCGAATTGCTTTAGTTTCTTTGCACTTTGGTTTCGTTTCTTTTCACTTTGCTTTAGTTGAGAGGTAATATTACCAACTTGATAGTTGAAGCAAATTAAACGGAGAATACTAAATGTAATTTATCGTAAATAAATTAAGATGTAGATTTAAAAACGTATTAAATTAATGATTTACTGTATACAGTAATACCAGTAATATCCATAAATGTCTACTGCTAAAATTAAGTTGAACGACACTATTTTCTCGGTGGGATTAGCTTGGCGATAGTTCAAAAGTTAAATGAAATATATGAAAATTGCTTAGTGCGCAATTTTCAATTATTTCATTTAATGTTTGAGGTTTTTATTAGTCGGTGGGATTAGCTTGGCGAAAGAGCTTGGCGTTTGATATCACGACTTCACACGGCAGAAAAGCTTGGCGTTTGATATCACGACTTCACACGGCCGAAAAGCTTGGCGGGAATCCTAAACAAGTTTTGTTTTGGGGTATTGACTTTACAGGAACGGTCTTCAGAAATTTTAGTGCAAAATCTGACTAATTTCACTACTAGATTTATAATTTTCCCACATTTGCTTTCCTCCTGCGGTAAGGAAATTGGAGGGGGGGGGGGAAGGTCGACGATATTTCCCACGGGTCGGGGTTGCAAAGGTTGTGAATAGTGTGACTGAAGGGAGGTGATTCAAAAAGGGCGAACATTGAGTGTTGTAATTTGAGTGCGGCCCCGTATTTTCCCCGTTACCTACCCTACATCGCGGCTGAATTGGAGCTTTCCTGTATGACAGTACCGGGCTGTTAGTTTCCTTTTTAGGTGTTTACTTGGAGCATTGTAACAGAAATTCTTGAATTATTACAAAAAAATAAAAGAAAAATTAATTAAGTGCTCGGAACATATTACCGACAGAAAATAAACGGATGATTCTCACCACATTGCTTTTTAAATATGTCGTTCAACTTAATTTTAGCAGTAGACATTTATGGATATTACTGGTATTACTGTATACAGTAAATCATTAATTTAGTACGTTTTTAAATCTACATCTTAATTTATTTACAGTAAATTACATTTAGTATTCTCCGTTTAATTTGCTTCAACTATCAAGTTGGTAATATTACCTCTCAACTAAATCAAAGTGAAAAGAAACGAAAGCAAAATGAAAAGAAACGAAACCAAAATGCAAAGAAACTAAAGCTATTCGAAACATAACGAAACCAAAATGAAAGAAAACGAAAGCAAAGTAAAAAAGAACGAAACCAATTTAAAAAAAACATGTAGATAATTAAAAGAAATCTCGGGAGCGAAAATTAGGCAATATTGCCATATCCTGAGATGCGTAATGAACAACTGCTAGGTTGTAAACAGACGGAAAGCCAAATAGGCTAGAAAAGAAAGTGATTAATAAATACGGATGCAAACCTATTTCCGTTGCATTTTGGACTTAAATGTCCGGCTGCCTGAGCGGGAATTGAACCAACGACCTTTGAGACCAAATGGCGGAATCCTACTGCTCAGCCATACTGACACGGTCAAAAGGAAACGTCCAAGGCTGCATTTAACACGCACGGGTATACAAATAGTCAAACGCTTTCCAATCTGTACTGGAGGGACGCTTGTTTGCGCGCCACACACCAAGTGAACTGAAAGCGATCACACAAATAAAGCGTGAAATAGGTTATAAACAGATGGCAAGCCAAATAGGATCGAAAAGAAAGTGATTAATAAATTCGGATGCAAACCTATTATCGTTGCCTTTTGGACTTAAATATACAGGGTGGGGCGGAAAGGAAGGGCCACCCTTGGCAATCAAAGATGGTTAACGTTAGGATAATGAAACTTTACATGGTATGTAGGCGAATGGGGGGGGGGGTAAGTAACCATGTGTCGATCACTGACCTTGACGCATATTTTCAAGGTCGTCGTGATGCTAACTTTTTAACCATGCTTAGTAGAACCCCAGTGTAAATTAGAAACTTGTAGACATTGGCAAGACATGGCCATTGCAAAAAATGGAACGAAATTCGGTACGCTAGTTTAGGAATTACGGAAATTACAAGCACCATTCTCTTGTGCTGGCCGAGTGGCTTTCCTTCTGAATAGTTCTGTCAGGGTATTTCGATACACCACGCATTCGTAGGTAAGGGTGTTGGCAGCATACGCTAATTGGCGTAATTCAGTAGCCGTGATCAACTCTGAAACAAAATCAGATATCTTAACCTGAGGGACGAACAACTTTAGTTGTTTTTTTTTTATGACCACAGTGCCTAAATTATGCCAACTTGCGTAATATGCTGTAGTTTGCAGCACCATTCTGTCTGTACGTGTAATGTAGCAGATTGTGTCCAGTTGGTGTCGAGTCCGCAGTATGTCAGTTGCTGTTTGTTTCCAAGCAGGTTTCACGTACTTTGAGGACCACTGGACTTTATTTCACATTCACTGTTTTGCAGGAAAGCCACTCGGCCAGCACGAGAGAATGGTGCTTGTAATTTCCGTAATTCCTAAACTAGCGTACCGAATTTCGTTCCGTTTTTTGCAATGGCCATGTCTGGCCAATGTCTACAAGTTTCTAATTTACACTGGGGGTTCTACGAAGCATGGTTAAAAAGTTAGCATCACGATGACCTTGAAAATATGCGTCAAGCTCAGTGATCGACACATGGTTAGTTGGCCCCTCCATTCGCCTACATACCATGCAAAGTTTCATTACCCTAACATTAACCATCTTTGATTGCCAAGGGTGGCCCTTCCTTTCTGCCCCACCCTGTATATGTACGTGTTAAATGCGGCCTATGGACGTTTCCTTTTGGCCGTGTCAGTATGGGTGAGCAGTAGGATTCCGCCCTTTGATCACAAAGGTCACGGGTTTAATTCCCGCTCAGGCAGTCTGACATTTACGTCCAAAAGGCAACGGAAATAGGTTTGCATTTGTATTTATTAACTATCTGGTTATTCAGCTACCTGAACGTGAATTGGAAGCAACCGGACTGCAAATGTCAATTACTTATTGATAGACTATAGAGCAGTGACATTTGCCGCCATATTGGCACCAGTATGGTTTTGGAGGGCATAACTACAAGGTGCACTACATAAAAATGGAGGGAAAAACAACGGAAGAGCGGATTTCTTAGGCTTAAAATAACGTTGTTTTCTCCAACAACAAAAGTCGCGCGTTTTAGGTCTAAGAAATCACTCTTCACAGCATCGGCTTCAGTATGACGCCCTTCTGTTTCTCTCTGAAGTGCCTCTTGCAGCTAACCCATTAAGGCTCCAGCATAGAGTTATATACAATAATACTACGTCGTGTCACTGCTCTATAGTCTTGATTTATAAGACGACTTTCCAACCCGTTACAGGCAAGGACTTTTGTGATCACGAACTTTGACAGTTCGTAAGCTTGTGTGACCCCCCCTCAGCAAAAGTGATCATGTTGCTGCCGAGGATCAAGAGTGCTATCGTAATGACGATAACTGCTGGAAAACGTCGTGATTTCAGAAATGACGCTTCTGTTTTGTGTAACAGTATTTTAGGATCTACTGACTGGAATGATAAGCTACATGACTTAAACACGTCTAATACAAGTGAAATCATTATTAACCCCCCCCCCCCCAAAAAAAAAAAAAAACCAATGGGCAGCCAAACAGTACTATCAAACGTGCTGCCAGCCGTAAAAATTGTAGAACTGACCTACCCTTCCGAAATGGAGCTCTCAAAGGATTAATGTAACTGAAGATAATAAGAAGGCTAAAAGTGGAAAAGAGCTAAAACTCCTGGAAATGAAAAATTCTCTATAGCCATTTCTCCACTAAACACGAAAGTGGTGCAATTCAGTGTACCCGTGGTTGTCACGCGAATGTCAATACTTATCCGGGAAAAACTGCAAGTCTCTATGAAAATCAATTTGCAAAGTTCCAAGGGAAATAGCAATAAACTTCCCTGAAATTGCTAGTGCTGTGCCGACATTGTCAGTTACAAAATTACGATGTTTCATCGGAATGCATAGGTAAGGAAGAAATGGAAAAATCGAATTTAACGTCACTTTCAACTGATTAGACCTTCTTGGAATGTACTGTACCTTAACTTGCCATAATTACAAGGCATTTTATTTTTGCTAAACGTGGGTTTAATTTGACATCGAATATGGGCCAAATGTCGTTTTAGCCTAGTTTGACCCATAATTTTTGTTCTGTGCTTATTACTGAGCAAGAAAAATATTTCTTGAAATTATGGTTACCTTTCGTGGCCTGTAGAGCATCAAATGAGATAGTGTTAAAATTACATTTTAAACCAGTCAAATAATTTTATTTTAAATATTTTCCCCCATTGAGTGTACTTCCTGTTGAACAATGTCAAACATGAAAGCCTCTGAGGAACCACTTTCATTTCATGCTGCCCAGTACAGTATTATGCTAAGGAACCGGCTAGACCGGCGTATGTTACGCCGGGGGTACAGCTAGTTAATATTGTTCTATTGTAGTGCATGCTACAAGCACATATAATTTACATATATATAGTAAATAGTAAGCGCTTTACATTGATTTACCAACCCAGATTCACGAAACTGCCTGAAACATAGACTTTCCGCGCGCTGGGGAATGATGGTTCCCACTGAACAGTGGCGAATCTTCCTTACCTATATGTGACTAGGGCGTCATTAATTACCATGTCGACAAAATGGAGCGAAACAATTGCAAACAACCCGTTGCGGCTCATCGTGATTCTTTGTCCATTTGCTTTCGTAACGTGTCGCTGGATGGCGTTGACAGCGGTGCGACGAGCGATTTTCCAACTTTGGTTTTCCGCTATGGGCCGATGCCCTTTTCGAGCTTCGGAAACTACTGGTGAGCAAACACAGGTGAGCAGCTCACACCACCTGTGTATTCTGTCACCTTGATTATTCCTCATCATGTCTGATTTTACATTAAAAACAACCTCTGGGGGTAATGCTGTCAATCTACAAACTCTGGCTTTTATTAATGCAGTGGTTATTTCGTTATGCCAGGAGCGAATTATATACACGTCCTTTAGGACGTGGGAGTGACCATCATTTTTCTGTTACAATGGATTCCGGCACTCGTCGCTAGCTTACGGGCCATGCACGTTGTTCTCTTGCGGCCGTAATACGTACTAAAAAAAGGGGGCTTCGACTAGCAACTTCTCATTACCGTTGGGGGAGTTTCGGTTTCGTTTTTTTTTCCCCCACCAATGGCAGCATGGTTGCACAACATCCAATCAGAGGCCGAATATACTTTTATATTTATACAACCCCTGGTTATGCGGATACAATGGTTGCATTGGATTCGATTCATAAACGGAGCGCTCCGCTCCAATAAAGTCTTTCCTTTTCCGATTTTCGAATTTCTTCGATCGACAGAAGCTCCCACCACTGGATGTTCGGAATAGGATAAGTGTGGGGCGGGGGAAAAGGGCTTGTGGAAACGGAAGAGTTACTCTTAAGACGCTTGATCCCAAACCCTGCTCGATGAATCTTTTAGGATTGGAAATGTCAGCATTGAAGTAAATCTTCTTATCATGATTTCCGGCAGTTAATCTCTACTCTCCAAAATTGCATCTAGAAGAGAGATTACGGCATGTAAGATTTTTTGTGTGTGGGCGCAGATAATTTAAATTTGTGGGCAACAAGCTGTGTGTTCCGTTTGAGCGTGTGTTACAAATTGCGCCATGCAGATAAGCCGTAAGCATTGTTGCTATGGGACAGCGATCTCCCGCCGCAAATAGCAATAACTGAATGGGAAGTACCTGTATAGGCACCATGTTATCTGCCACACCATCACTAGCTCCATGTTGACAATTCGTAGCTTTGCTGAAGTCGAGATAAATAAGAAACGACTATAGAAAACGTCACAGCAATAAGTCGAGAAGAAACTTGATGCTTTGTCGGTCTTGCTCGATGTTTTCTCGTACAGTGACGTAGTTACGTTAGGTGGGGCCGGTGGCAAATTAACCCCACGGGCGGCCCCCCCCCCCCCTCCTTTATATACAGGATGGCCCACAATACAATTTCTAACACCATACTTTTTCTAATATATTTTTTTTTATTTTTGGAATAGCGAATATATGGATCACTTTTTCCTACCCCAATCAAGTAGGTTATTATCACTTTTTTGAAAGAAAAAATTGGAAAACATTTTGTACTTACAAATTTTTTAGCTTGAGAGTGTTTTTTTTTATGGCCCACCATATTTTTGTAATGATAGGGGTATGAATGGATGGGGAGTCTCGAAATTGATTTTTAAAAATACAGTTTATAATCAAATTAAAGAACTAATGTACTGCAGAAAAACCTTTTTTTGGTAATGTAAATAATTTTTTGGGGGGGGGCCCCCTGAGGCTAGGGCCCGGTGGCATTCTGCCACCCTTGCCACTCTGTAGTAACGCTGCTGCGGTCTTATCGCGAACTCGACCGGTTTCGTTTTGGAAAGTCCGGAAATTTTTGTTTCTGAACCACAAATTTTTCGTTAAAATACGATTGTGATCACAGTATTCAACGAAAACCCCCGTCACCCTCACATTTTGTAGGGCAACTCACATTTCGTTGAGGAACTCTTTCTCTCACTCATCCACTCCCACAGAACTCGAATTTCACATTTATTTTCCCCACCCGCAACCATCTCTCCTATTGTTACAGATATTGCCACAATACTAACAGGGGAGTATGTTACCGTAACTTCCGCTGCAATTTTTATCCGAGTACATTTTAATTAAGTAAAGTGAAACTTCAATCATATAACCCTTTTTTTTTTACGGCACACTTTACGTTTTTGCTTGTAGTACAGTATTGTGTATAGAAGTAACAGGGAGCATGTTACCATAACTTCCAATGCACGTATAAATCAGGAGCGTCGACAGTGGGACGGGAATCTGTTAATAGAGCAGTGACACGACGTATGATTATTGTATATAGCTCTATGCTGGAGTCTTAAAGTGGCACTATCACCGATTGAAAGCAGACGAAATCTGACATTATCTAGCGCTATGCAGTACCATCTAGCATTTGCTTACACCAAGCGAAGGAGTCCATAACGGCATTTCTTTTAATGAAACAAACAAGCCACGACAACCTTAATTATTGAGTACAAATTTGGTTCATCTTCGTGCACCTGGGAGCAACATATAAAGGTTAACAATATCGTTGCCGCTAGATGGCGCCACGGTATTTTCGTTCGCATTTCAATCGGTGATAGTGCCACTTTAATGGGTTAGCTGCAAGGGGCACTGCAGAGAAAAACAGAAGGGCGTCATACTGAAGCCGATGCTGTGAAGAGTGATTTCTTAGACCTAAAACGCGCGATTTTTGTTGTTGGAGAAAACAACGTCATTTTAAGCCTAAGAAATCCGCTCTTCCGTTGTTTTTCCCTCCATTTATATGTAGTGCACCTTGTAGTTATGCCCTCCAAAACCCATACTGGTGCCAATATGGCGGCAAATGTCACTGCTCTATAGAAGATTGGAAAAGGCCTGATAAATTTCACCTTGATTGCAGGTGGAGTTACTGTGATGTGCACACCTCTGGAGTTGCACACCTCATTACTCTGTTTATACTTCCTCGCCACCATGGCCCTTGTTAAATAGGCTAGTTCTATGCTCGAATTGCTTCTACTTTTGTTTCTTTCGTCTCGAAAGCATGACGCAATAGCCACTTGTATTAGCCGTATGAGAAGGTGGGTCGATTGTACCCTGGCCACATGCTAACATTCCCCTCCCCACAGCCGCATCACCTATTTCCCAACGTCTCACATAGTATCGTGGGAGCAGCCAGTCACCCAGCCGCGCGACGGCATTTCTTATGATGTATATGTATACCATAATTTTTGCCTGAATTTGGCAGGAATCACTGCGTGGATTTGACATTAATTTTGCACGAATATTAATTTTGCATATGCATGACACAAAACCTGAATTCAGCACGACATGAATTTTGCGTGGTATAGGTTTTGTACGTTTAGAGCAGAAAAGCCAAAAGTGTACAATATCAACACTACCCGAAGGTTCGAGCTGACTCCAGCCGATTATCAAGGGAACAAATGGAACAATTTCTTTAAAAAGATTTATTCCTGTGCTTTCAACACAAAGAGGTCACTCTTCTCTTCCTGCTTTTTAAATTTTTTAATTTAAAATTTTTCTTTTTACTTTGTTCGAATTGTGGTTTTGACTTTATGCCTGCATTCTGCTACTTGTTTGTACCTTCATGTAATTTTAAGTCTATATTTTGTTCCCTTGATGATGAGCTGGAGTCAGCTCGAAACGTCGGTAGTGTTTGATATTGTGCACTTTCAGCTTCTCTGCTCTACACACTCAGTTCCAGTGATTTCATTTTCCTTAAAGAGTTTTGTAGACATATACTTTTCCATAACGTTAGTTCTGCATGAAATGAATGTGAAATTTCGCTTGAATTATTACAACGGATACTTCCACTACAGAATTTGTTGAATAAAGTTAAAGTTATGATGGCATTGTGCAAACGGTGGAAAACAAAGCGATAGGTACGACATGACACTCCGACATCATGTATGGCATTTATTCGCTTCTGTTTTTACTAAACAAAACTTTGAAAATAAAATTATGCTTAAATAGTTTACCTAATACTTTTCAAAATGTAATGGAAAATTTTAACCTACTAAAGTAGCTAAAACGTTCATTAATGTAACCCAGTTTGTTCAAAATTTGTAGATTTAGTCAATTTTGACTGCTGCATTTTTAAC
The DNA here is from genome assembly GCA_023313725.1 of Lithobius niger. Taxonomy (NCBI): domain Eukaryota; kingdom Metazoa; phylum Arthropoda; class Chilopoda; order Lithobiomorpha; family Lithobiidae; genus Lithobius; species Lithobius niger. The sequence continues at coordinate 29,990 of JAHWFP010082733.1, forward strand.
TGCTTATGCATGTAATGCATAAAGCAGTTATTGACTTACAGTCGGGGAGAAAAAGGGGCTTGCGTCGTGAGCTATTATTAAATGACGTTTCGTCCCACTCCAGTCGTTTATTTGAACGGGTCATGCCTATCACCTTTAGCGTATGGCCGGAAGTGACTGAAATATTAGTAGATTTTTCATGATTTCGATTAGAAGACGTGCCAGCAAATTGTAGGCGTTGTTATTGAACAGTTTATGGCTAAATCGTTTGCATATGAAGGGTTGTAGGTCCTTGACTAAAAATTTTTGCCAATTATGTTTCTATATGGAAAAAAAAGTTGAACCGGAACTGGCCCAGCTTATTTCAGGTTTTGACAACATGCACGGAAAACGGAATTCTATCTGTTGTTGGGCTATTAAGGAAAAAATGGCGGCTACTTTACTGTTCACCGGGAAGGCTGTCCTAGAAAGAATTCTATGAGTATTGGCAATTCGTGTAGTTAATTCGTGCAGGTAATTATTGTATAATCGATTATTTAGTGTATAACAGTTTGTTGATCAATTCGACCAGTAACAGTTTGTTGTATCAACGGGATGCGTAGCTAACGGAATAAAGGCAGAATTATAAATTGATTCCACCATCACTTTCGATAGTAAAATAAACAATAGAGGGAACAAGTTTACTTTACGCGGCTTATGGGAAGAATAAGGGCTCCTCACCGATTGATCTCTCGTTGGGCTAGAATGACGTAAAATGATCAACTGAACAACGTTTTCGCATACGGCTTCGTTTGGCAGTCAAAAATTATTGAAAGCCGCATTCTATGCGCTGACGGACGAGAGGCCGTTTTCTTTCCTGTTCCCAGCTGATATTTTTTTCCCGTAAACAGTTCAGATGTAGGTGGGTTGTTATTGTCAGTTTCGTGTGGTTTTGTTGTTATTGTCGGTTAGGTTAGGAACCGGCTTCGGCATTTCACTTGGGGTAATGAACTGGTTGGGGTGTGGCGTTTCACTTGCCTGACTTTCGCCCAGTTTCATGCTTTCTGGCGCGGCACGGTGCTAACTTTGGACCTTCCCCACGGCCAAACGGTGTGTTTGCCCAAAAATGGAAGAGGAAAACATTACTCAGCACGTAATTCTTAGTCCATTAAAAAGAAAAATCAGACGAGATCCCGTTTTCTTCGCATGTTCCCTTTACGCGCATGGCCCGAAATTCGAAAAAAGAGAAAAAAACCTACCTTTAATTTTCACGGAAGGCACTACAAATTGATCCCAAATTGCGGAAACTCGTTAAATCATCAATAACATAACCTATAACCAGGAGCGCATCATATACACGTCCTTTAGCGCATTATATACACGTCCTCTTATATTTATGCTACCCCTGCTATAACCAATTAACTGCCCAGTATGAAATGCCAAACCCCAACCAGTTAACTACCTCAGTAGAAATGTCAAACCCCAAACTTATACCTAACCTAACCTAACTGACAATAACAACAAAACCGCACAAAACCACACGAAACTGACAATAACAACCCGCCTATCGGAACTGTTTACGAAAAAATATAAGGTGCCCTGCCAGCCCGGCGAGCGAACGGAAACACCGTATAGATGTACGGGTTCTGGCGCTACAAATCGACCGTTTTAAGTCGTTTTAACACATTTCCGCGCTCTAAAACCAAATGTCCCTGTGTTTAGGAAGGTGTTGGAGCCATTTGGAATCAATATCGTAAGGACATCGAGTATGTGCCTAATGTAAACTTTAGCCCAATAGAGAGGTTTGTCTTTCGTCTATGAAAATAATAATAATGTTTCGATTTCATAATGGCAAGCGTTCTTTGATAGCAAGTGTGTCTGATTTTTTCATCCAATGTGCAGCTTGGATCATCATAGAAACAAAGTACATTATCTTGTTTCATTGGTACAAAGTACATTATTTAACGGGGTGGGGGGGGGACCGCAGGGGACCCCCCCCCCCGACCTTCGCCATAAAAAAAAGGGCCTTCATGGCAAAATAGGCCTTCATTTTTAACCAACTGCTGGGATGATTTGGCTGGCGAGACATGCAAATACGTCGAGGGGCGGAACCGTGGGTTAAAAATCGATAACCAATAGTTTCTAACCAATAATTATTACATAATGTGTTAATGCTAGAACAGGGGTGGTTCGTTAGTCTTTACGCACAGTTATACTTTCCGTTGGGATCAACGGATTTAAGGACAAATCCCATTTTTTTTTTTTTTTTTTATCATTTACATTTTGTTTTATAAATGTAAGTATTTCCGACTGAGGTCCATTTTTCAGAATGAGATGTTTTTCTTAGTGTGATGGTGGGATGGTAGTTGTTGCTCCCCCTCCTCCCCCTCCAAAAAAAAAATGGACCGTGGTCGTATTGCATGCCTGAATGTTTAGACCAATTTAGTTGATTTGTACTACTGGAACCTACGTCGCTGTTAATAATAAAAGCGGACCATTGGTTATGATGGCTTCTATGCGTAGCGATTGTGCCCTCCGTTCTTCAACTACAAGGGGGGGGGGGGGGGGAGAGCCAGGCGCAGGGGGCGGCAAGCAACAACATTGCTACTCTGCTCAAACTTGGAACTTGATACATTCAGCTTGAGGATCTTTTTGGCATAAGTAGTTTATGTATTTCTTTATGAAATTCTTGTTAATATTGGCAGACTGATGGCAATTTCCGATGCGGCTTAGTAGGAATGATGGAATCATGGTTTTCTATTCCATTCTGAATTTTAATTGAGGCGCGACCTGCTGCCATGCGCCCCAACATGGTTTTCTACATCATGCTGGTAACAATGAACGTAATGTAAATCAAACAATTTCCTAATTGGACGAATCATTTTATTGTCGTGAAAACTAAAGAGGAAACCCGAGATGGATGGATTCAACGAAATATTGATTCCCAACTTTACGTGGTTGATGGAAAGGCTATCATGTGATGCAAAAAAGAGCTTTGAAACATTAAATTTAAAAGTGCTGGAGGCCAGGTTAATTTGATTTCGTTAATTTCCTTGCCAGTCATGTGTGCTTAAGTCTCGTAGCAAAAAACACCACAGCCCCTAAAAAAAAGGGTTAAAGGGTTTAACGAGCGTTAACCACTCCTGGTCATCTGCCCGAAGCCCTAAGGCCCTATGTCTGCAACAGCCAGATTCCCAGGTGGTCACCCACCCAAGTATCAATCCAGCCCAATGCTGCTTAACTTCGGGGAACTGACGAGAACCGGTGTTTCCAGCACTGAAAGGCCGCTTTAGGCCACAGCTCCTAAAGCAAAACGACAACAACGGCCATCCCTACAATGAAATCGGGCGAACGTGTCAATTCTTTGGCCAGAAGGTGAAACTGGTATGCTGTACGGTCAGTAAAACTGAACTAAGCGCCCTGTAAGCTTACTACTTTTGGACTAGCGGAATGGGAGATGACATTCGTCAGCTTCATGTTCCGCGCTCTATGTAGAAGTTAAAAATCCAAAACTGCCTTACTGATTGATGTTTGGAAGGTTACTTTTCCCCCTCTGACCCTTCGTTTGCTAACCGTACCTCCACCATTATTTCGTTTATCTTTTCTCCACCACTGGCTGTACGCGCGGGCGCCCCCCCCCAAAGAGGAAAAATTACCCCGGGCCTCACAAGGCAGGGGTCTCGCTCCTACTCAGTGATGGTTTAAAAAAAGGAAGGCCTCCATATTATTACTAGTTTGAAAAAATTCGTTGGTTTATTAGGTCTTTTTAGGGCACCTCAATAACGAGTTTATGGGCATGGGGAAAGAGACCTCAGTTAAAAACTTTGCGCTGGGCCCGGGAAACACCAAATGTACACCATACTCCAACACTCAATACTCTGCACTGCAGCTCTCCCCTCCAGACATAGAACAACCTGACGAGCAAGGATGCTTGGCCAAGCAGCGAAGCATCGGGCAGCGAATGTGATATGTGAATGCCTCTGACTGTACCTTGTTGCCTTGAAAAGTTGAAATTGCCACATTGGTGCTTCATCTCAACGGCAAGTATGGATCGCTCACGCTAAAGCGATAAACTGGGAGTGGGGGGGTTGGGGGAGGGGCTGAAGGAGAATGTCCGTGTGTAGGACAGGGCGTCTGTTAGGATTGGGATTTGGGAGGCTTGTGGGTGGGGGGGGGGGGGGGAATCAATGCGTCTGAATCGACGGCACCTTTCGGACAACAAACGCGCAATTTGGCCTTTTCACCGCGCTTCCCGACGAGAGCAGACGTCACAAGCAATGCCAGCTGAGGTACTTAGCCAACTGATAACTCAGCAGGTTGTGTGGCACTGAAGTTGCAACGGGACGCCAAAAGTGCAGAGTGTGGAGTGCTTACAGGCGATTTGGGAGCGGTCTACCAACAGATGCAGAAGCGTGCCACTGCGTGTGAATGCCCAATACATTCCCATGGTTTTTAATTGACCTGCCACTGATTGCGATTTTTATGCCACAAATGTGCCACAATCGCCAAAGATTGCATCTGCAATTGTGGCGCGTTTTGTGGTGTCTGCATCCGGCATTAAGGGAAGTTGCAGATGGACTACAAAATGCCCCACAATCGCAGAGGCAATCTTTGGCGTTTGTGGTGCTTTTATGGCATAAAAATGGCAATCGTTGGCAGGTCAGGTAAAAACCATGGGAATGTACTGGGGCCTTCACACACAGTGGCACGCTTCTGCATCTGTTTGTAGACCGCCCTCAAAATCTACGGCAAGCACCCCATACTCTGCACATTCGGCGTCCCGTTGCAACTTCGTGCCACACAACTTGTTGAGTGATCAGTTGGGTCGTTAAGGTAAGTACCTCAGCTGGCTTTGTGTGCGACGTCTGCTTTCGAATGGGGTCGGAATCATCGGGAATCGCGGTGAAAAGGCCAAGTTGCGCGTTTGTTGTCCAAACGGTGCCGTCGATTCAGACGTGCTAGTGGTGTCGTTTTTTCAGCGATTGCCATGTTTTTTGGGGTCCGGCTGCACCCGCCCAAAAAAGGACCCTGCATTCGAGCCTTTACCAAGGCATCTGTTGCAGTGCAAAAGCCAACAAATCGGGAAGTCACTAATGTAAACATTAAGAATATGAGCTCATAATTGGTTCTACGCAGTGGCTTCTTATTACCCGAATGTCTGCTGAAACAATAGTACTCCCAACCCTACTCTCAACCCCAACCGTGGATGGCAGCAATTCCGGCACACACTTACAGAATATTGCTGGATGATAGGCCTGCGGGTAGGTAAATAGGATGGAAAGGCTGCTGTATTTTATTGACAGAAACTAAGATGGCACCCACGCTGGAACGAAGAGCGGCGCGATTTGTCTTAAAGTTCGACACACACGCGGAAAAAATTGGTTGGCTGTTGGCAGTGCCAGTAAATGTCTCAACGCTCCTTCTAATGAATTTACTTAACTTTAAGGAGAACGAGTTAAATATTTGTTGAGAATTTAGTGAGACTTCGAAGGACGTAATAAAGTCAATATAATTTCGTTGTCTATTTGCTCTAGACGTGCAATAAAGGTCTTATTGACGGTTGAGGGAAAGGAAGTGTTGTGCGCAGTGGACTCTTCCGCTTATGCAGCAACCAGCAAACGCGAAGTTGACTTCAGGCGGTCCGTGTACAGTTAATCAATGCTGCTTAATTAGTCAGGTTTGCACTTGGACTTGGAAGCCTTTTCCCGTACACTTCAACACAGTCAAGCAGTTTCAGGAGTGCGGCTGGGAAAAAAAAAATGTTCGCTTTCACTGAGCCGTACCTCTTCTTAAAAACCACAAAGGAATGAGATGTATTACACGTGCGACTCACTTTATGATGATTGCTGAAACTGTCAATCATATCATTATTTCCCGGTAATTCTTTTTTTTTTTTTTTTCAAAGGCAAATTGCTTTATTTGGCTGTTTATCAGCCATATAGAACAACTTTGTAATGTTGTAGGTGGATAACCTAATAATTTAATGCTTGAGGAAGTCCGTCTAACAGAAACTAAGATGGCACCCACGCTGGAATGAAGAGCGGCGCGATTTATGTCTTAAAGTTCGACACGCACGCGGAAAAATTGGTTGGCTGTTGGCATTGCCAGTAAACGTCTCAACGCTCCTTCTAATGAATTTACTTAACTTTAAGGAGAACGAGTTAAATATTTGTTGAGAATTTAGTGAGGTTTAGTGAGGTTGTCTGTCATGTGTGGGACCATTCACAAAGTACGTCACGCTCTGAAGGGAAGGGGGGGGGGGTAAGTTCAGTGTGACAAAACGTGACATGGAGGGGATGGTCTGTCAAAAATATGACGTCACACTTTTATATTTTATAAAAAGAACAAATGCAAAAGAATACACGTGCCTGATGCGTGAAACCACAGTGTCATAAAACGCAATATTTAATTTTCGACAAGTATGTTCTTGTCATGGTCACAACAAGGCTTACAAAAACAACCCCAAAACACAGCACCGGTGGGCAACACAACGACATTGTCCACCATCTTGGAAAACGTCCTAGAAACTGTCAACTGTCAGAAACTGTCTAGAAACGTCCTAGGACGTTTTCCAAGATGGTGGACAATGTCGTTATGTTGCCCATCGGTGCTGTGTTTTTGGGTTGTTTTTTTAAGCCTTGTTGTGACCATGACAAAAACATACTTGTCGAAAATTAAATATTGCGTTTTATGACACTGTGGTGTCACGCGTCAGGCGTGTCTATTTTTTGCATTTACCACTTGACAACTGCTCAATTTTGGAAAAAGAACAAATTTAAATTACATTTTCGTGCTGAGATGTCAGGAAACTAAGGGGCTGTAAAACTGCTTCTGGTTGAACCTGTCAGTATTCTAAGAATTAAAGTGGCACTGCCACTGAATGAAAGTCTACAGAATGCGGCAACATCTAGCACTATCTAGCACTTGCTTGCATCAGGCGGAGGAATACACAACGCCATTTCTTTCAATGAAACAAACAAGCCACGGGCCTTGTGGAATTTAATGTATCGGGAAAGGCTTGAATTGAAAGTTTTTTCTTCAACCAGCTTTTCCATCCACAAAACGACATGTCATTAATGCCTAGAAGACCTGAAATGGAGGAAATATCAGTGAGATAGCCTCAATACATTCCTAAAGTGTGCATGGACTCAGAGACGTCATCGTCTGACGTCACAGAATTGATCCTGGGAAGATTTGGCTCAACGCTTCGCAGAGGTGTTGGGTTAAGGTTGACCTACAGGATCGGCCGGATCTGAGAGACCACGGTATGGCCGCCGAAAACACCGTTGCTTCGATTAATTTATACTAATGCCGAGTACATTAGTTTACATTCCAAAAGAAGGCCACCTGAGATGCTACCTCTCTTCTCCTTAAAACGCTTTCCGGATACACGAACGTGTTGGTGTATTTACCTTTTCTTTGAAACTTTGTGATGGCAGTGTCACAACTTTAATTTTGTAGTTCCAGCCTATAATTTAGGCTACTTACAGTTGGTTTTAAAGCTAACAAAAATTTGTCAAGGAATGCTACGTAAAATTAATCGTAAAATAGATGTTACGATTTACATCAAAAAACTATGCTCTATACCGACTGTCTGTATTGCCGAAGAACATTACTCCACCGCTTGCCAACTTCTTCGGCAATGTTGCTTCATAGTCGTCTCAATCCTGGCCCCCCCCCCCCCCCCCGTCTTCGAGAATAGAAGCGCCCCAGAAATATGCTCGTCCTCTTGTCGATTGTGGCATGTGAACGATCTTAGGTATATCCTAGCAAAATTGACCCTCTTCACCCGGAGATAACCTTAGCAGTTGAAGAGAACGTTAATTCGATTATTTCTATTTCCTTTTCCTTTATTTGTGGTTTCTCATTTTTAGCTGGGTCATGGCAGATCAAAAAGTTGCATTCTCAGAAACAATTTTTCGGAGGGCGGGGGGGGGGGGGGGGGGGGGGCAGGGGGACATACTATTTCAGGGGGTATGAGTAGGTGTGACAAAATGTGACATGGGGGAGGTGAGGGGATTAAAATTGTCCAAAAAAAGCGTGACGTTCTTTATGAATGGACCTTGTATGTCGATGCTTCATCAAAGTAAGTTTCTTTTATAACAATGTTGCGCATACTGGCTAACAAACACCGATTTTCGTTCGCTCAATCAGCTTATCTCCCTAACTCCTGTAAATTCTTCTTCCCCTTGCCTTCTTGCCTGTAATGACAGTGTGGTGCCACCGAAATTCTACAACATGCACTGTGAACAATTGCTTATTTCCAGTTTGGCGTTGTCTTACTTCGTTCGAGGCACTTACTTACTGCTCTTCACATACTAACTGACTCATATTTCATGCCTTAAAATACTTGTACCGCTTTAATAATGTTTAGGGCCACCCAAAGCCAAAACTGCTATAAGAGAAGTCGCCAAGTTTCCAAAAAGGGTCGGCCTTTGAAAGTAGTGACATTAATCAACCAGGGAAAGGCCGCCAAGGTTAATCTTATTAGCCAAGTTAATCGCACCGACTAATAGTTCGAAAATTAAATGAAAACTAGAAGACTGCTACTTGCGGTAGCAATCTTCAAGGTTTCATTTAACGTCCAAAGTATTATTCGGTGCGATTAACTTGACTAATATAAGATTAACCTTGGCAGCCTTTCCCCTCGTTGAATGATATCACTACTTTCAAAGGCCGACCCTTTTTGTAAACTTGGCGGCTTCTCTTATAGCAGTTTTGGCTTTGGGTGGATATCACAACTTTCATAGGACTGTGAATTTACAAAAGATAACGCGGTCTTATCGTCACCTCTACCTTTTTTCTGGAAGAATTTTATGTCTATAAATTTTCTCATTCATAATTTTAACATTTGCAATTCCCCAATTAGCCGTTACATCAGCCAAGCTGACACAGTTTGGTTTTATCATACATCCATGCTTCACATGCTTAAGTTTGTAAAATCCCATTTTTTAGCACACTGGCTAACAAACGGTGATTTTCGTTCGCTTCACTCACTCAATCAGGGCATGGTCCTCCCGCCCCCCAGATACTCCTCCCGAGCTTTTAATGTTTAATTACACAATGAAGCTGGTATTGCTCACTCAATCAGAATTAGTATCATCTACTTGGCGGCGCCACAGTGTGTCAAGATAAACCTGAAAACTTGGCACATTACTAAATCACACTTCTTTACAAAAAAAAAATTACTTTTTTTCTTACTGATTGGATCCTATGCTCACGATCTGCATTTTGTTTCCAACTCTTTTTGCAACGAAAGCAGTCTCTTAGTGAGAATTTTTGTTTTTATGAGCCGGATTAATATTGTTGATGTACCGGTATTAGGAGATTGTATTGCTGTAGTGATGTTGTAGTGTGTTCTAGCTGTGTGTTGTGTAATAGCCTAGGGCTGATGACCTATGCTGGTTAGAGCGCTGAAATCAGTCAATCAATCGGATTAATATTTATTACGGGGCCCCTGGCCCGAAGCCTCATGCCCCAAACAGAAACCACAAACAATGACTAGAATGAGCCAGATAATGAGCTGCCTCTCTGCAGCAACAATGTATTCTGGCAATTAAGTATTGAAACGCCTCACGTATAACACTTGAGCATGTTGTGATAGACTGATGGATGACGATACAAACAATGGTTACAACAAAAATTTTGCATTTACGCGCCATTTTACAGCCACGTGCTTCTAGCTGCAACCCCCATTGTAGAAAAAGGGGCTTCCCCGTGCTCCTCTTTACCTGTGTGTAAAAATTGAGATACGTGAACTTTCCGTAACGAGCTGTAGACGTGTCTTTATACCCTATGAGAATTAACATGGGAGCGTTGTCCTTAGGTAGCCAGTAACACAAATCAACGTTATTGAGGGTACTTTTTCGCCATAAAAGAGACGTTCCCACACTTTAATGTTGAAATTTTCTTCGTTACTGAACCCAAGACACCTGATTCCAACGATTTTCAAAGATTTCTACCGCGTGGGGAATTTACACCAGTAGGCTGCAATCAGGTATACGGTCGTTACAGTTAAAAGACACAGTCTGCTAGTGGCCGTCTTTCCACTTGGCGGCGATACACTAGCGTGTGTCTAGATGATTACGTAATTTGTCACTATTGGTTTATGTATCAGCTCGACGAGGCCGCCGTTTGACAACAATGCGGTTAAGACTTTTGCAATAAAGTTAAAGTCTTGCCGCCTTGTTACGGAGCGAGATCGTCTAACACATTTTGTACAACGACGAGTTGAGTCATTAGTAACGAGTCGTTGTTGTGAACGTATAATGAGCCATTCTTGGCAGGAACGCTCTTTACTCCAACTCCGTTCGTAAAATTCAATACCTTTGGGTCGTTTGTCTTCTGCAATAAATGCATTATTTGTATATTTTTATCTGCTTTTACTGTTAACTGCGGGTCTTGAAGGAGGGGAGGATGGGGGGGGGGAGCACTGAACCCATTACCTCCCCCGACCTCGATGCGCCACTGACTGCAACTATAATTTGATGTAAAAGATGGTGAAGTATGTTTAGAAGTTTTTCTTGAACACCTATGAACCTATTCTGTTAAAGCGTTATAAAATGCCTAACGCCTATAAATTCACCACGCAAACCAGTGCAAAATAAAATTATTTGCATTTTGCATTTGTGCTGTTTCGTTAAAAACGTTAATTATTTAACAAAAAAAATGATTAGTAGTTACTTCAAAGGGTAAAATAGTTTAATATTTCTCTGTATTTCATAGTTTTAGAAACGGTTTGGGATACGTTAACATTGATAGTGGTGGAATTTTTACTTACGTATAAGTAAGAACCAAAGGCCTTCGTTTTCAGACTTACATAAGTAAGAATTCTACGCCTAACAGTGGTTCTTACTAGTGGCAAGAATTTATAGGGCTTGACAGCCCTATAAATTCTTGCTATAGTCCGTTCCACATTATGCTTGCAGAAAACTAACTGTATGACGCCACGTTTCCTTGCATTACGAGTGCAAAAACATGTCGATATCACAATTGCAGACTCTACACATTTACTGTTAGAGTTTACGAGTCGGGTATTTACATGTTTTTGCACTCGTAGTGGAAGGAAAGGTGGCGTCATACAGTTAGTTTTCTGCAAGCATAATGTGGAACGGACTATAGTGGTAAGACAATGGTTTCATTATTGCAGCAGATTGTTTTCATAATATAAATCCACTGCTGCAACAATGGTCCAACAATGAGAGAGTTGTACAAATAGTGGTTCACGTCACCCATCCATGTTAAACCTGAAACGTCCGTTGCCCATCTGGCTTGCCGTCCTGCAAGGTTGTACCGATTTCGAGCTTCCGAACCGAGCAGAGCATGATCGGCAACGCTCGGTATACCAAGCAATTACGTCCATTTAGCCGAGCCGAGCGGGGCGGCTCTCATCTATAGTCTTTGCACATGATCCATGAGCCGATGGACCTTAAGCGCGAGCTTCATTCTGGCGGTTACTCAATTCCGGTCGATAACTACGGTCATTGTGTGGTTTCTGCTGAAGTTTAAATGGCTACCACAGAATTCAATACAGAAACTAAATTTGCAGGTAATTCGTGCAGATTAACCTTCTCTTTTTTTATGCTTTTTCGTAAATTCGCTTGGTTACTTAACACCAGGCTGTTTCAGTGAAACGATTTGTTGTTTCAGTGAAATATTGGTTGTTTCTCGAAGCCTGCTTGGTATTTAGCAAGTGCTGATTAATAAAGGTGCTCGGTTCTGCTCGGCAGCACTGATCGGCTCGGTTCGGTTCTCGGTACATGATCGCCAGGCCTTTTTTGAGCGCTCGACCCGGGATCGGCGCGGCAGGAAAAAATGTTCTCGGTACAGCCTAACCGTCCTATTATAATACGAATGAAGGCCAAAGTCGCTGAAACAGAGCTGCCGACAAACCAACTTACAACAAAGGCGTGAACTTTGTAACTGCCAATTCCAAGATGCAGTTTTTTCCCGATTAAATTTTATTACAACATACACTTGAAGGACACCAAGAATTGATTATTTCACTTGTGAATGATTTCCCTGGTTACATAATTATTTCCCTGGTTATTCCCTGGTTATTTCCCTGGTTACATAATTTTGCCTTCCTTAACGATGCATCTAATTAATAATATAATTACAGAATTAAATATTTTCTTATATTCCTTGGGAGCTTTCCTTTCTTTTCAAAGGTCACGCTATAAATCACAAAATCAAAAATATATAAATAAATAACAATTAAAAAAAACATTATTAACACTTTCTTAACCAGTTATTTTCTTGTGTGTAATCTTTATAATATGAAGCGATAGTTTGCCCATAAGGTATGGCATATAATAATCTGTGGTTTTAGTTCCATAAAGGTTATTCCATTTAGGTAATCGAAGATTTAAAGTTTTTCTTCTTTTATTCATTATTTCATTGAGGTTAATGTCATTTATGACTTTGAAAAAATGTTTTCAAACAAATTCTGCAGTTTCTTAAATTTATTATTTTCAGAATTTCATTTGTACTGCATAAATCATTTGTACGTATCGTATTACTTTCAGTTTTAAAGAGTATTTTAACAAGTTTGTTTTGTATTTTTTTTGTAATTTCTGTACTAAGGAATATGGTGCAAATCCCTAAATAGATATAGGCCTAATCACACAAACATACTAGCGTCAGCTATACTGTTTAAAACTTAGTCCTGATATCTACTTTCTATATTTCATATAACCCTATGTAGTTTAAATAATTCTATGCTGTAGTGCTAAAATATTCCTTCCATTGGCTTTGTTTCAGGTCCTTAGACGGCAATCCTTTGACCTGCAATTGCAGTATAGCTTGGTTACAGCGTCTTCTGTTATCGGACCGTACTGTTTTAGGTCCCCCTCTTGGCAAAACCCTCACTTGTGTCAAGGGAAATGCCACCATCCGTCTCATCGACTCGCCTATAACACCATGCTGTAAGTTAATTTTACCGTGATAGAAGGAACTGTCACTTTTGGTCATTTTATGACGCATTTGTTGGAAGCCACTTAAGATGCGGCATTGAGGTATACGGCAAATTCAATTATTTTGCGGGAATGGAGGGTAATCACTAATCAACGGTCAAGGTCTGCTCCTGGGTATAGCAGTAAAGGATCCCACAACTTCATACACACACTAATTTTAATTTTCGAAGGTTCATACGTCTTTCTTGATCACATTTCTTGATCCATCAATCGCAACCACACATGCACGTCTTCCAAGATGGCGTGTGTAGTTGCTATCGATGGATTGTAACTAATGTTTGTACTGTTGGTTTTTTTGTTTTTGTCGTCGTGATTAAAGTTCATATCGAGACGTATGAACTTTCGAAAATTAAAATTAGTGTGTGTATGAAGTTGTGGGGTCCTTTACTGCTACGAGAAGCAGACCTCGACCGTTGAGGTATACGGGTTAACAGCAATGTATCAAATTGACGGCCTTCAGAAGATCCAAAACAAACAATAGTTGAAGTACTTTTTTACAAAAGGGAACACACATCATTAAACAATTAAATTATTTGAAGCAGACCAAAGGAAATACTCATGGTGCCCTGGTGTTTGTCTGTCTGTCTGTCTGTTTCGACGGTAGGTTTTGAACCCATTGCCCGATTTATTTCAAATTTATCACATATACATTTTCCGCCCTATCTGTGGATTTACCTTCGTAAATTCATGAAATTGGGTATAGGGTTTCGGAAATTTTGACTCTTGCCATAAGAAAAGACGAAAAATAGGAGCAATAGCCATTCGTGTATAGGTCTGAAGACTTTCAGGCTGGAATAAACAGAGGCAAGATCCCATAACTTTCTAATTTACTTTGTGGCCCTATCTTGCGAATCACGTTTCCCAACCGGTGAGGCGGACCTCCGTTGGGAGGCGTGGTGCAACTGCAGAGGAGGCGCGAGCCGTTGATGGCGCCGTACTGTAAGGGTCCATTTATGCAACGAATCACCTTTGCATTCTCGCAGCTAGAATTTAATCGCGATGGAAAGATGGCGTGGCTATGGTAACAACGCCATCTGGATTAGTTAAATCCGACATCGTTTAAGTAAATGCTTACAGTCTTATAATCAGTGAAAATAGGACAAAGAATTCCTCCTGACGAAACAATTTTCCAGTCGCTTCTGACCTGACATTATTGACTGTGTTCGTTGCGAGACATAAAACAGACATAAATCGCTGGCAATAATATTAAGGAAAATTGGAAATTAGCCAACAGCGTAAATCATACACTAGAAATAACGTAGTTCAGTAAGCCACTTTTATGCACTTACGTTTCGTCGGAGTGGCATTGACCCGGATTCGAACCGGCTACCCAGTTCGCCCCCAGATCACTTGCGTAGCGCCTTAATCGCTATGGCCACATCCTCCACTGGTTATGCAAGTGATCTGGGGGCGAACTGGGTAGCCAGTTCGAATCCTGGTCATGCCACTCCGACGAAACGTTAAGTGCATAAAGGTGGCTTACTGAACTACGTTATTTCTAGTGTATGATTTTCGCTGTTGGCTAATTTCCAATTTTCCTTAAAATTTTTCGTTGCGAGACGGCAGAGCTAAAATTGACGCCATGTTGGAACTTCAGATGATTTCTAGCTTCTGGTTGAGAGAATCCAAAGGTGAGTCGGTGCGCAAACGTGCCCTAAACCATGCGCAATGGCTGTTTGCCGTGACGTCACCATGACTTAGCCAATGACGAACGAGAACAACGACTGTTTGGCAGTCTGATTGGACTAGCCCAGTCACGTGATATGCACGTCACAGCAAACAGCCATGGCGTGTGGTATAAAGATCAGTAGGGACTTTTTTTATTTTTATTTTTAACCACACACTACAAAAGAAGTTAAATTGTATGAGGAAGGTGAAATTTTAATTTTTAAATATCTACAGATTTTTTTGTGCAATCTGCAACCATTTTAGCCAAAATTCTAGACATTTTTGTTCTCATGCGACAACACTGCCTCGTCGTAGTAAAAAAAAATTGCACGGCTATTTTCTTTTTTGGGGGGGAGGAGGGGCACCATTGCTTTTCCCAATGGGGAGGAATAGTGTAGAAAAGGTTGGGAACCACATACTTAGGAGATACAAATTGGATGACCTTCAATACGACCTCCAAGGTCTTTTTGAATAGCATCATCAGCTTCGCCGTAGGTGACTTCCTATACGAGCATGCTATTATCAGCAGCCATATCCAAGTCTTAGGGATGTATTTCACCTGGTACGGGACTTTTGAGAGACACTGTATATAATTATACAAACATCGAGTTTGTAATGGACAAAAGTTTAGCGCATTGCCTCTTGGTTGAATAGGTTTGTAATGTAATGTTTCAATTTAGACATTACCAAATTGAATATGGCAAGCAGTCCGCATTATTAACTGGGTTGATTGCTTTTTGACAACCGGACCACTACATTATTTTCCAAAATAATTGCTATTTACTGAAAGGGAATGCGTGGTAAATCGTTCAATAAACATTCCGTAAGGATATTGATTCAATCATATTGGAAATGACCGCGGGTTCTAAATCGAAAGGAAAGTTAACTCGACGTGGGCACTTCTGCTGAAGTTATGATCTCAGCAGGTTAACTCTTAAAAATTTCGTTCGATAATTTGACAGACGGACCCCTTACTTGCAAATTATGGACATCAGAACTGTTTTTGAAATATTCCTTTCGTTATCAAGAAACTACTTTCATTGGTTTGTTGAATTTAGGTGACTCGTTTCAGGGTTTTGTCTTTTTCACCACATGTTTTGTTCACGCCATCGATTTTGTCAAGCGACGAGGTTACAACAATGACATTCGTTTCCTGCTAGTGTTAAACATTATCATACTCGACGATGGTTGAAGTCCTCACTCCAAAAAAAATTTAGCCAAATTAAAAAATTAATATCTCCGTTCCTACTCAATATTTGTTGACGAAATTTGGCCAGATAGTATAGATAAGTATGGAAAGAATATTTATACCAAAAATTTTACAGTTCTGTGCTATAGTAAAAGTAGGGAGCCACACGTAAATTTGAGTAAATTTGAAACCTGTTCATTTGTTGTTGCTATTGTTGTTCTGCCACCGTTTCAGAAAAAAAAATACTGGACCTACCTAAAATCTGAAACGTGATATAAGCATTTCCTGGTTCTTCTTCCTCAGAGAGACCACTTTTTCAATTGGTCGAGCTATTCCGTAGTTATGGGACCCTAAACGATCAGTTTTATTGTTTTACATTGTTTTAACCATTGTAATTAGGGAACAATGCCACTCAGCAAACGCCAGGTCCATTCGTGCACGTGTTATATCTTTTCTAAAAAGTTGGTTGTTGATGGATAAAATGAAGAATGCGTTTAACTATTCTTTAACGTTTAAGGAGTGGTTAACGCTCGTTAAAACCCTTTTTTTGAAGAATCCGTCGAAGTTAAACAACATTGGCCCCGATTGGTACTTGGGTGGGTGTCCTCCTGGGAATCCATTCCGGGTGCTGCAGACATAGGTCCTTAGGGCTTCGTCGGGCAGATGACCGGGTGCGGTTAACGCTCGCTAAAACCCTTTGAACCCTTTGAAAGAATCCGTGTTTCAGCTAAACGCATATAGTTTTAAACCAAACGAAGCTACGTTGAAATTGGCAGCTAGAAACGATAGAATGACGTATATTTTTCGTAGATGCATGCTTTCGGAGCTGAGGTGAATTGTTTCAAAGTGGGCAGCAACAATCACTGCATGCGCGCACGTTCAAACCTTTGCAAATAAAAAAAAATTACTACCAACAATTATTCATCTGCGCCATGTTGCGCCAACAATTATTACTCATCCGCGCCAAGTTAGGCAACAAACATCACATCAATTCAATTGGCAAGGACATAAACCATTGTAGCGCGAAGCCATAGACATAAAAAGATACACGGATTACAAACAAAAACGTCAAGTGTGTCGTAAAAAAGAGGGTAATATGATTGAAGTTTCACTTTGGTTGTTAAAATGTACACGGATAAAAATGTATGATTTTTAATTGAAATAATCAAACCAACAATTCAGAAAATTGCATCTGTTTTAAGTGATGTTGTGTTTTAACAATAATTTAATTATCTCCTTTTATTTAGAAAGGCCATATTTGGACTGTAGTTTGTTGTGTTTAATTTTACGAGTGTTTTACTGAAGAAGAGTGTGGTAAAGTGTAATTCAACCGCGTGTATTTATGGTCACGTGCAAGAGGGTCCCGGTTCGATCCTGACCTCAGCCACTCCCTGGCATTTTCAGAACGAGAAGGCCCCTATGATGCCTCGTGCTCATGTCGAGTGTAGCATGTAAAGGATCCTAAATTGGAATTACGTAGCAAAGATGTCCCCCTCCCCTTCTAGAGCCTTGGCTTCGGCTGGGAGTGCGTCAAACTTACAGTAACCTGCAGCATCTATTAGTTTTTATAAATTAACATGATCGATCTGTAAATATTTAGCTTACGTTTCAAATGGCGAAAACTTGGCGGGAATTCGTAATAAGTTTTGTTTTTGATAGTTTTAGTTAAAAGGACATTCCTTTTCACTAATTTCAAGCATCATTCTAGAAATATCTTTTGCAACATTTATATAGGTTAGAGTGAATGTAGCAATCCCGCTTAGAACGAGGGAAAAAATACGAAGAATGAATGCCTTTGCAACTTTTACACCCGTCTGAACTAATGTTGCCAAACTAAGGCATACAGGAAAGCCAACCAGGAGGAATGTACCTTTAAGGTTTCTTCGTTAAGTGAGGAGGGATTGTTCAGTCACGATGGGGCTGGGCTAATATAAAACGGGAGTAAGCGCGATTAAAACTGTTCAGTTAGTTATTTATTGATTTATTTTACAGGATGTCATCTCAGTTTTCAGTTTTACCAACAATGACCGCTTTTCATGAGGTGAATCTAGACACACGCTAGTGTGTCGCGCCAAGTTAGGCAATAATCATCACCACAAACATGATATCAATTCAATTGTCGAGGTTGCAAACCATCGTAGCGCGACGCCATAGCGTCAGTGTCTAATATCCTGAAGCAGCGTTGAGCACATTTCAGGTACTTGGATAAAAATAATAATGCGGTACAAACGCTTAAATTGTGTTGAAATCGAGAGCAATGACACACCTGACAAAAATTAACTCGTGCAGAAAAGCCAGCTAAGCCGCTTTCAATGCAAAATCTGACCCTCAATAGACCTGTTTAAACCAATTATAGTGAGAGTCGATTTATTTTCTCTTGTGAAAATGCGATCGATATGGCTACTAATTGTCTAACACGTGTGAATAATTACCCCTCCTAAGAATACAATCCAAACACCCAAATGATTTCTTGGCCGAGGTTCCACGACGCATATACAACCGTAAAACCAGTGGTCGATTTGCATTTCTAGCTTTATTTGCCTTAATCCGGGGCGCCCCCCCCCATTCATGTTTTGATCAACTGCGTTGGATGGCATGGCGGCGCCCACTACGATTCTTCAATCGGTTTTATTTTAAACTGTAAATTTAATAGAACACTAATGAACTGAATCAACATTAAAAATATTCAGCACCGTTTGGCAGTTACACGATACGAGAAGCCTCCAAACCGTTTAGTATCGGCGTTTTGAACATTTCATTTATCCGACTGCGACGTTGCCACATCGCACGACTGATAAGGATGAAATATGTAGATAGCACAGTTATTGTCCAAAAGTAGTTTTATGAATTTGCGCCCCACCTCCCCTTCCCTGACAACAAAAAATATGTCATACAGCAGAAGTTGTTTTAAATATTTCTCCTTTCCCCTCCAATAAAAATACTGAGCATTAAAGTCATGAACGATTGTCCAAACAAGTAGCCCAAGTCTATGCTAATTTCGCATGCCGACATGACTATACAAGCTTGTTATCCAGTTCGTACGAATGAGATCAGTGGAGCCACGTGCCTACATCAGTGATCTGTAGAATAATTCGTGGAAGTTGCCAGTCATTGGCCGGTTGGAGGTGACATCAGCCGCTCACGAAGGCTACATAGTTCCCGATAATTGGTCGTGGATGGATGACGTCAGTCGGCTGAAGAAAAAATAACGAAACTCGTACGTTTGCTGCGAACAAAAATCTTTGATTATTTGAGGTTTCCCCAATGGATTCCACCCATTTTCGAACTTAGACCTAGAAATGCGCCATAGAATCTGTGTGCAAAATTTGACAGAAATCCGATAATTCGTTAAAACGTTATAGCGCGAACACACAGACAGACAGACAGACAAACCGTTCGCATAAGAGTCTAATCGACCCTAATAACGTTCTAAATATGTAACTAGCTAGCTAGCTGATTCTAGCCCGCTCATCCCCATGTTAATTTCCATAGGGTGATTATTCATCGATACCGAGATAACGGGAAGGCTTCCAGCTATGAAATTGGATGAATGGGTGCAGTACGATACGAACTGTATACATTTTATGGCTTGGAGCCTGGGGGCGTAACGGGGAAGGCGTGGGAGTGTGCGTAAGTACGAAAATATTGTTATAACCATTGTTAGTATTGTCGTCATCGTCTCTCATTGGACGGCCAAAGTTCGGACAATGACAACGTGTATACTAACGTGGGTGCCTAGACACACACTAGTGTAGCACGATAAATTTAAACAACGTTGCCAAAGAAACATTGTATCACGTACAATTCACGAAAAATAAACCAATTGTAAAATCATAGTAAAATAAACAAAGCCAAAAATTGGTGAAGAGGCCATCAACTTGAAAGTGGTTCGGCCCTTCAAATGAGTGATATCAACACACCAAAACTAACGAAATAAAACAAATTACAACAAAATTAAAACCAAACCAAAAACCTATAAAGAGGTAACGAAGTTGAGAATGGTTCGGCCTCTATGCAAAAGGTAGTAGCAAAGTGTTGAAAACCAATTTCTTGTTGACGTGCCACTTAATACACATCTGCACGGGTGGAGTTGAGTCTAATACACAATTTAAAAAAAAGGACTGATATCATATCCACCACCCATCTTCGGGTGGTCATCGTAGCTGAGTTGTGAGAGAGCTCAGCCTGGTTGCTGGAGGTTTGCGGATCTGGTCGAACCCCTGGAAAGGCGATCTTGGCAAAGTCCCCGCCAGGACTGCCGGCCAGGGTAGTGTGAGAGGCTACCATGCTCCTTCAGCGACTATGGGAACTATTCTGGCCAATTCTGGACAATCTTTCGGCCCCTACGATGATTGGAGGTTTCCAGGATCGAATCCCAGGGTTGGCACCTCCCTTTACCAGATATTTCTTCTTTTCTAAAAATCTGGTAATGTTCAAAATTGAGCCGGTTCAGCCATACAAACATCAAGTTGCTTCGGCTAACTTAAGGCTCAAAGAAATTAATTAAAAAAAAATATTATTTAAATAATATCATTTTAAAAATATTAAAAAAATATCATTAACCAAAACTGGTAAAAGAGGCCGCCAAGTTACGAATGGTTCGGCCTTTCAAAGGAGTGATATCAACACACCAAAACATTCGACAACTAGTCGAATAGTAGCAATATTCTAGTTTTCATTTAACCTTCGAACTATTAACTTGACGAATGTCAATTCTTTGAAGGCCCGAACCATTCGGAACTTGGCGGCCCCTTTTACCAGTTTTGGTTTTTGATATGATATTATTACCACGACTTCAAAAGACGAAAAATTCGGCGGAATCCATAACAAGTTTTGTTGTGTACATAATTAGTTCACGTTTCTACATTAATAACTTAAGACACTTTTTAAATCATGGCGGTGATGGTATAACAAAGTAAGGATAGGAACAAAAGGGTCAACTCAATTTTCTCCAAGATTATCTTCCCCATCTCCTACACCCCCATCCGTCCACCGCCTTCCCTGCTCTCGGTACGGCTCTGAGAAACTCCCCCCATTGAAGGCCGACAAAGAAAACCCACAAAGAATAACATTAGCGAAACCTTAAAAAAACACGAAACACATTTTCAGGAAAGTGTATTGGATTGCTTCGAGTTCTTATGTATACTTTTCCGTATTTTCGATTTCTAAATCCAAATTATTTTGTTGTTTGGTTTTCGTCTACATTCATCTTGTTATTGGAAATACTAGATCTTGAAAAGTGCTATAAGGTACGAATTAAAGAATGAAAAGTAGAAATGGCGCAATGACTCACCAAAAAAGGTCTCATTTCGACGTTCCCTTCTTGGTCTTTTGATTATTTGTGACTGGGTTGAGTAGGTGCTATCAATGTCTAGCTTGGACTGGCGCCTTCTTCTTTTTCTATTTCTATTTTCAGAACTAAATTATGAATGAAATTCTGAATCGAATAAAAAAAACTGGAAAATACCACAAACTAACTTTTCGCTACGGTGTTACAACGTTACTGTCAGTCTTTCTAGTCTACGTAAACCTTACTGCAGTCCGATGTTTTGGCCGTTTCATTGTAGTGCAACTTCTAGTGTAACATCTGTAACTTCAGTACTGACTTGCAAAAAAAATAAATAAACGAAGTCCGAACGCCTTTGTTTTTATTGCACTATAACTTCGTTACGTGTCTGAACGGGATTAAATACTCAATTACATCCATTTTGACATGCATGCTTTACTTTTGGATCATTTACACAATAACTAAACACAAGAATTGCGGTAAGAATACGTTACGTACGTCCGATACAACAATTTAATTATTGCATCACCAAAACACGACACGGAGACCGCCATTGTTTTGCTGGAACGCGCAGAAATTAATGCTGACAGATGTCACTCTTCGATTTCGACTCGCAGCCGATTGAGATAGCTCTATTCTA
>JAHWFP010082735.1:0-13287 GCA_023313725.1 Lithobius niger
TATGACTGGGTAATTTTTATTGATGAGTGGACAAAAGTGGACAAAAAAATGTGGGAATGCCCAAGTTGCCCGTAACGTGGTGTGAGCCAACATTATGTAACTTTTACATGAATATTTTCGTTATTATTTAGGTTATATTTAAGCCATACTAGCAGTATTTGTGTATATCTCTTTTCGGGTTACTGTCGAATGATAACTTTTGTATAATGTCTTATCCTAGAAGTCGAACGCGTTTGGCTATGCCCGGACTCGTCTTCGGTACTTTTTCTGACCTTTTTGCCTAGGCAACAAATCCTATTATTATTATTGTTAACAGCATCTCACCGCAACGTAAGGATCCGGTCGCAGATTGGCCACCTTTCAACCGGTCGTAACCTAAGAACCGGCGTAAACTCAATTAATCATTTAAATACCGAGGTATTAAATAAGCAAATAAATAAGGGAATATACAGAACAGCCTTGAAAATATTATAATTTGGGTTAAGCTGGGGTTTTTGTATTGTGGTGAGACCTCGTCACCGATTCTGTTGGATGAATTATGATCGTTCTACTCCCCGCATGCCACGTTGATATTATTCGCCCTCCCCTGCTGTTACTTAGTTTAATGCTAAACTCTTTAGTGTACCTTCCTTAAAGGCGCTGGTTCACCAATTCGATGGCGTTGCCCATATTCTTAACACAGCATCCACGTTCCAGATTCTCCGTCATCCAACAGGCTGATGTGGATCCCGTGATCTAGTTTTAGTTATGAAAAGTCGTGGCGCTGCTGCCAAGTGTTGTTCCTTTTTTTTTTTTATTAACCGGCATTTTCTTTATATTGCTCGAAGATTCTACGATGCTGCATCTAGGAGTTGAAATGGTGAGAAGGCGCCTTTAAGCTGTTCAGTGCAGCAATGCAACTGCGACCATTGCTCCCAGGCAGGGAATCACAGTGGGCCTTTAACGTGTGGTCATTTACAGTGCTGTCATTGGCCACGGAATGGTATCAAGAATTACCGATATCTTACCGGTTTTATTTTAAAGACCTCGTACGATCGAATTAAATTGGAATAAGACTAATCTTAACTGGTAGTGGAGCTAAAATCAGATCGGACTGGCTCTCTTCTCCCATTACACCTTCAAGTTGTAGTGCGTTCCGGTCTTTGGACCCGTTCCGTGTTTTGTGATTTCTCTCCACAATTCGAGTGAACGTTTTGTGTGCTATCTGCTTGTGTTTGTGTTTTTCCGTTCTTTCTCTTATCCCGCATTCCCTCCCTCCCTCCCTCCCTCCGCTTCCTTTTCCGAAAGAGTCCTTGTATGCTGTGCACCCATTTTCTTGGGCCACTTGATCCGTAGATATCAGCCAGTCTTATCTTGCTAGGCAGGCTTCCTGGGGAATACACGTCCCTAGAGCGAGCTAGCGGACGCTACGAGGCCCATGCCAATGGATCCTTGACGCTCAAGGTTGCTGCAAAGACGGACGAAGGGTACTACCTGTGCCAAGCCAGCAACGGAGTCGGCGCCGAACTCAGCAAGGTTGTCTACCTCAAGATACATGGTAAGTAAATTTTTTTATAATTATTTTTTTTTATTTATTTCTTAATTTTTTAACATTTGGGGAAAGCACGACTTACAGGAGCTAATAAATGTATTTGCGTCCAAATGACGTGGGAGTGTCCATGTTTAACCATAGGAGTTGAGTTGTGTTCGGATGGATAAGCAACTCCCAGCTCAAATGCATAGCCGAAGTGCGTAGTCTTCGATGGCAAGCGTGACTCGCGAATCTATCCCAGAATACAAAGCGCGTCTGCTACTTCCGCCTGACCAATCCGCCATGAGGAATTCGCGGTTGATCCACTCGTAGACGAATAGAATTCCACCGTACGCGGTGGAATTTCCTGTGAAATACGCCCTGTACTACGTTGTTTACGATGTATCAAACGTAGGTACGATAAGAGATTGTTATATTGCCAGGCGTAGGTGCCATTGTGTTTTGTAACAAAGTTTGACAGTCGAACGAAACCTTAACGCAGATTGTTGGGGAAGTAAATATCGTATTCTTGTAACACACGAGACAGGGTGCTTATGAAGGCATGATATTTAATTTGCAAGAAAACCGGTGTAGAATGAGTCATCTTCTTGTGACAACAGTAAGTTTGACCAAGTTAAAATGTCGTAGCAGCAGAAAATTGAAAAAAAATTACTAAATCCAATTTACTACCGTTATACCAGTTTAGTACCGCGCTATACTAGGCGTCGTCTGCTTTCTCCGCCATGTGGATAGATGGTTTAGAGGGGTTAAATCTAGTGCGTTGGGTGTAAATTTCCGATCACGCAGCCGCGAGTGCCGATTGGCTTGGCGGTACGTCCTTTGATGCCGCGCTCTTAAAACTTGCGGTTTAGTCAAGTTGCTTATCCATCCAAACACAACTGAACTCCTATGATTTAACTATCACTTCATGTTTCATCCCTTGTCACAAGGCCGCCTGAGAGAGAAGCTGTGGGTTTTGTTTTCCCGATACAGTCCAGTGGATTCAGCACTGCTAGAATCGTAGCGTACCAAAGTAAAGATAAAAGGCGTAAACTTTCCGGCAAATAAATATGGATGCAAATCTATTTACGTTGCCTTTTGGACTTAATGTCATACTGCCTGAGCAGGGAAGTGAAACCACGATCTTTGAACCAAAGTCCGAGGTCCTACCGCTGAGCCTTACTGACACGGGAAGGCAACAGGTCGTGTCAGTCTTGCTCAGATGTAGGGCCTTGGTGTCTGGGTTCAAAGACCGTGGGTTCAATTCCCCGCACAGGCAGTCTGACATGTAAGTCCCAAAGGCAACGAAAATGGGTTTGTATCCGTATTTATTTAACCGTTCTCGATCCCATTTGGATTTCCGTCCTGTTTAAAACTTTCCGGCACTTATGTGATTGGGGTTTTGTCAGAAGGTGAAACTTGATTTCTACTCGAGTCGGCCTAAACTTGAATAAGCTATATGCTTCACCGCTTCATGTTCGTGAAACGCTGTTGCATGTGGAGGTGTTATGGCTGGACTAACCGTAGCACGACTGATAACGTTTTGGCACCTATCTCTTTGGGTTAAAACCAAAACAGTCCAATTTTAACATCCCAGAAAATAATTATGAAAAGTCGTTCTCCAATTGGCCGCATCGGATAGCTTCACACTACGAGAGAAGCAGCATGAGGGAAAATTATTAATGTGGGCACTCCGTCGAGTCCTACGGCCTCTCCTTTATGACACTCCTGATATAGTATTATCGGTAAGAGACATAACTTTTCAATTTCCGAAAAATTTACAAAAAAATCTGAAGTAACGTCACCATGGTGTCTTCAACCAGTCATAACACAGTTCACGTTTAAGTTGCACATTTTTTGTTGACTTGTTGGGGAAAAAAAAGGTCCTTACCTTTTAAATAGGCCTAATTGTATCAACGTAAGGTAACCAAGAAAGGGTGGGGGGGGGTGAATTGAGGCTTACTGGCGCGTCAAACGGCTAGGAATTTTCGGAACGAATTTGTGGCAACTAGGATGCTTTTGAAAAATGTGTTATTAATGAGCCTCTAAACACCAACTTTTTTAAAATGTTTGTGAATGTTCAAGACGACAATTTGGACAGAAAACAGTCCTCCACCTTTAGTAGCACTAAATTAGCAACTTTACACACTACTTCATGCGCGTGGTCAGTTCTTGCAGGGCTAAAGTTTTGGGGAAGGTGGAAGGCTACCTCTGGTTCTTTGTTTTGAAGCATATCGCATCCGACATCAGTCACTACCCGTGTCAATCAAAGTTAGGGGGTTAATGTGGCGTCCACATAAACGTTCCCCTTAAAGTGTTGAACGTGAATAATTTATAAGGCCAAGCCTTTGTAAACAGCTGAAGCGTGTGTTGTACGCAACAATGATCCCGACGCTTTTAGGCCTAATTCATGGGCAATTCCTTACAACTTGGCTTGCCCCATCACGCTTAGGGGATTAATTCTTGGATTAAGAAAAAAGGGGGAAGGACAATTAATTTGTTGTTGTGGAGCTGACTTTATGAAAGTGAACGTGCCTTGAACTGGGTTGTAGGTTTTACGTGTTTTGTGGGGGTGATAAATTGTGTCTCGTATCTAACCTGGAAACGAAATGGGTGGTAGATTAGCATTACCTCGGCGCAAGAGTAAACTTGTGCGCGCTTGGAAGGCCGTATAATCGTTATCACACCGTGATTTTTGTCCAGGTTCTTCAGGGTTATCTCGCCTTCTGAGACACGCATTAAAATTGACTCTTTTAAATCCCGTCGTATAACGTCTTTATGGAAAAGTTAAGTAATTACCCGTGGTTTACACTCGCAGTCCAAAGATAAGAAAGAGCACACCGGGCCACTTGGAATGTGGAACCTGGGTAAACTTAACTAAAACAGGGAATTACCGTTGACGTTAAAGACGGGAGTAGCTAGCTGTACCAGGCAAAACTTGAATCATGAATGGTCCAGGTTTAAAACGCATGACAGAGAGGCGTTGCGTTGGTAGTGCTGATAAGGTTTAACTCTAGTTTAGATTCGCGTCGTGTTCCAATGCTTGTCTTGGAGTCTGTGAGTTTGGAATTGTTTCAAAGATGTTGCAAATGAGAAAAACAAATTAAAGAGCACTAAAAATGAGTTAAGTAATAAAAGGAAAGCTGTGAAGTGTAAAGAATAGTCTAAACATGCGACGTTTCGCCTCCCAGTTCTGAGTCGTTTTCAAGCAGCAGAACACTAAACTACATCAGAACAGCAAACAAGCACCAAATCACGTGTTAATTTAGAAACCTTGTGCATTCATTTAACCCAACCACCTGTTAAAAACCATCTTATCCCAGCAGCCGACCACTATCACCAAATCACATCATTAAATTATGTAAAGAATCTGAGGTCATCAGATTTCAGCCAATCAAAACGCACACACCTCTTATATAAGGTATATCATTCCCTCTAAGTCTCATTTGATCTGCAAACCTGGGATGAGTTGTATTTTTTGTGAGTTAGTATTTTTGGTTTTATTGACTGCCATACTAACGACTAGCTATATTTCTTGTTGCCTTGCATTCTGTAGAATTGTACGGATTTTATTTAACCATTGCATTCTGTTGAATTGTAATGTACCACTACTTTCAGTTGAATAGCATGGCTTGTTGTTTGGTGTTCTAATGTAGTAGCGTTTGGTTTTCTGCTGTTTGAAAACGGCTCCAAATTGGGAGGCGAAACGTCGCATGTTTGACTATTCTTTGCACTTTACGGCTTTCTTTCATTACTTACTCAAAGATGTTGTGGCCTTTAGATCGTATGGCCTGAGATCGTATGGCCTTAACTTTAATTTTAACTTTAATACGTACTCAAAACACCAGACAGCATTAAATGACAACGGTGTAGCGGATAAGTGTACATATTTTCATGTCTCCAAAACTGATTTACGACAACACATTTACGACATACATTGTGGTTTACATGCTGGGTAGCCTGCTAGGTGTATATGTATAATTGTGACGATTTGAAATCAGTATCATAGTCCCTGTGAGTTTACGATAATTGCATTTTGCGGATTTGTGATACCTACAGGTTCACGACAATTTTATTTTGTAGTTATGACAACTCCATTACAACTTACAGTGTAGTAATGCATACTAAGTACTATGCGTATTCTGTTTATAAACGTATACAATAAGTCTCGTAGTACCCATAAACTAAAAAAAATTGTTAATGGTGGGTGGCTTGTAGTTGGTTTGAGTCAGAGTATAATATGGGGGCATCAAAATACTTTTTAAAGGAGTTGGTTGAGGAGGCCAAAACCACAGAGGTGGGTAGGGTGTTTCAAATTGGTAGAAGGGGGGGGGGGGGATTGAGGCTTAATGGCGCGTCGACAACTTGGTCAACAAATTGGTAGAAGGTGAGAAAAACTAACTTATTTCGTATCCCTTTATCTTAAACGTGTAAAGTTAACTACCAAATTGTACCCACGCTAAAAAATGAAATAGTGCTATCAAACCTTTAAAAATACTTTTAATTGCTATACTTCCTATACTTGCTATAATTGTGAAGGAAGCTTTGCCTGCTTTACTCTTGCCTTTTAGCCTCTGTGTTGGCTATCTTGTTCTTTGTATTTTTCCTTCTTTCCTAGAAAACGGCAAGACTTCTAAGCATGTATTACGTGAATCCTATATAGGCCTAATAACTTTCGATAAACCGGTGAAACGCCATTTTAATAGGAATAGGCTCACTCATACGTTAGTACGAGCACAAATAATTAAAGACGAAAAGCCCAAGACTCAACAAGAGTTAAATAAATACAGATGCAAACCTATTTACGTTGCCTTTTGGATTTATATGTCAGACTGACTGAGCGGGGAATCGAACCCGCGACCTTTGAAACCAAACGCCGAGGTCCTACCACTGAACCGTGTCAGTATGGCTCAGTGGTGGGACCTCGACCTTTCGTTTCAAAGTTCGTGGGTTCGATTCTCAGCTCAGGGAGTCTGACATATAAATAAAAAAAAAGCGTGAATAGGTTTGCATCAGAATTTATATAGCACAAATCATGTTGCACCACATCTACTTCTTGACGACCTGCTACATTGCTTCTACATCCCTGTAAAACTCCTGGTACTCGGAAAAGGTGATAAAGCATGATTACAACACTAAGCCTTCTTGTACCACATCTATGGAGCCCTAAACAGCATCTTGCATCTATAGCTGAAAAATGCTGTGTCGTTATAAAGCTTTGTCATTTAGGAGAAATGTCGGTTGTTATTTTTGTCTTAATCTGTAAAAAATTTTAAAAATTACGTCATAGTTTATGTATTTTAATTAGTAAATCAGTTCTTCTTAGCAATGAATTCGAGATGAACACTAGATAATCACTTGGTAATCCGTTGGAGTAGTTGTTCTGGAGAACTTTGTTTAAAACCACTAATTAAACCCCGTCTTAACCCAGTATTTTGGTTCATTTTCACCAGTTCCCGCCCATTTCGAATCCAAGACGCGCAAACAAATGGCGAAGAAGGGGACGAACGCCGTGCTGGTATGCGATGCCCTCGGGGATTTGCCAATGACCATCACGTGGAGGCCGAGGAACCAGAAGATGGATGCTGCAACCCGAGCTCGGTAAGTATTTTTATATTACTCGCCCAGTCAGAATTGTTGCAAAGGGCGAACGTAGGATTTTTGTGTTAATGGGTGTTGCCATTTTACCCACTTCAAATGGACTGAAGTTCGCTGAAGTTCTGAATGATTAGGAGTGGCATGTGGAAGGAATTGGGCTGTTTTTGATTGCTGTTGTCTGGATTTAGGCCATATCGAATTTGGTTTTTTTTATTTTGGTTTCATGAACAGGGTTTGTACATGGCCTCGAATTCCTTGAAGAGCCCTACATTTGAAAACCGAAAATCCAAGGCATCTTGGAATTTTTTTGGTCATAGCCTTGAAACGGCCTTGTGAGTGCAGTTTGTTTGGAATCAGGTTAATGCCACAACAAAAATATTATTTTAGGTACAAAATTAAACTAATGAATAGAAAGTAGTTTAAAATATCAATTAGTTTGTGGTGCGTGAGATATTTACATAAAAAAAAAACCTTCCTGACAAGCCGGGATAGATGAACCACAAGAGCATCACTATTCCAAAACGGTCTTCAATTTTCGGGAAAATTTGTATCCTTTGGGCACAATAAATGTCTTATCTAGACACACGCTAGTGTGTCGCCGCCAAGTAACAGTAGCTCATCCCATTGTAGACATCCGATTGTTAAAAAGTCTGAAGATAACACGGTGTACCCTTGTGTACGTTCACAGTTCTATGAAAGTTGTGATATCCACCCACAACCAACACTGGTAGAAAAATCCGCCAAGTTTCGAAAAAAGATCGGCCTTTGAAGGTAGTGATATTATTCAACCAAGGAAAGGCCGCCAAGGTCAATCCTATTAGCCAAGTTAATCGCAGCCAATAATACTTTGGACGTTAAATGAAAACTTGAAGATTGCTACAGCGAGTAGCAATCATCAAGTTCTCATTTAACTTTCGAACTATTAGTGGTGCGATTAACTTGGCTAATAGGATTGACCTTGGCGGCCTTTCCTTGGTCGAATGGTATCACTACCTTCAAAGGCCGATCTTTTTGGAAACTTGGCGGGTTTTTCCACCAATTTTGGTTTTGTGTGGTATTATTTACAACTAAAACATGATAAGATAGGCCGAAATAGTTTGTCAGCAGCATCCAATTCTTTTGAGAAGAGTGCTTGCTTTACACTCGGATTGGACTGGAGACATAAATTGGAGATGCAGTGCAGTGCAAGCAATTTTTGCCAGAATGGGGAGCTGAGCAAGTAACTGTTTTACTTGATGTATTCCTCCTTGGGCAATGGTGAGAGGAGGGACATAACGTACGTCATTTTTTACGACGGTTTAGCTTCCTGCTGCAAACTAAGAACACAGTGATGCTGACAATCACAGCTGGTGAAATCCTGGAATTGAAAGGTAATTTTGAATAGCCTTCTGTGCAAAGCGCCTTGAAATTGGTTGTAAGTTAGCCTTGAAAAATCCATGAAAATGGTTATGTCTGTAATGTATATTTTTTGTCATAATTTGTGATAATTTCTTCTTCTTCATTTTAACTTTTGTGTTCTACTTCAGTGTGGGTGGAGGGTTGTATAATTATCAATAAATACAGATGCAGACCTATTTCCGTGGCCGTTTCGACTTCAATGTCAGACTGCAAGCGCGAAATTGAACTGCCGTCCTTTGAGACCAAAGGCCAAACCCCTTCCGCTGAGCCACAGTAACACGGCCCACAAAGGTCGAGGGTTCAATTCCGGCTCAGTCTGTCTGACATTTAAGTCAGAAATAGGTTTGTATCTGTATTATTCTTGGTTATCACGCACCGCGATAGCGGTGTATATGTATGATTGAAGTCCTCTTCAGCAAAACTAAAACTATTAATTTCTCCGTTTCTATTCATTATATTTCGACCAAACTTTGCCAGATAGTAGATAGGTATGGAAGGTATATTTATACCAACTTTTATGCAATTCCGTGCAAGAGTAAACGTAGGGAGCGAGCCACACGTAAATTTGAAAACTTGTTGTTCTTGTTCTTGTGTGACACGATTTCAGAAAAAAACTGCTGCACATACATAAAACATGATCCAGAAATTTCCTTGGGCTTCATCCTCACAGAGACTACTTTTTCAATTGGTCGAGCCATTCCGGAGTTACATTGTTTTACATTGTTCTAACCATTGTTATAATTAGGGAACTTTGCCACTCAGCAAACGCCAGATTCATTATTCTTGCTCGTGTTATGTCTTTGCTGCAAAGTTGATTGTTGAAGGGTAAAATCAAAGAATCCGTGTTTCAGCTAAACGCATATAGTTTTAAACCAAATTTAGCAACGTTGTTAATTTCGTGGCCTTTGGCAGCTAGAAACGATAGAATGGCGCATTTATTTCGTAGATTCAAGCTTTCAGAGTTTGAGCTGAATTGTTTCAAAGTGGGCAGCAACAATCGACTGCATGGATAAACCTTTGTAGTGCAACGCCATAGCTGTAACAAAGGTACACGGATTACAAACAAAAACGTTAAAGTGTGCCGTAAATAAAGGGGTTATATGATTAAACTTTCACTTTACTTGTTAAAATGCACACGGATAAAATTGATGATTTTTAATTGAAATAATCAAATGTACAATTAAGAAAATTGCATGTGTTTAAGTGCTGTTGTGCTTTACCAATCATATATTTAGCGTAAACACATGCAATTTTCTCAGTTGTACATTTGATTATTTCAATTAAAAATCATCAGTTTTTATTCCTGTACATTTTAACAAGTAAAGTGAAACTTCAATCATATTACCCCTTTTTTTACAGCACACGTGACGTTTTTGTTTGTGATTCCGTTTATCCTTGATTTCACGTTTCGTTGCGTGTTTCATTTCGGTTCACTTAGTATGACATTTAAGTCCCAAAGGCGTTGGAAATAAGTTTGCATCAGTGTTTATTTATCACGTATCAAGCCGATTTGGCTTTTTGTCCTGCTTAATTATGGCGATATACTTTGCATTGTTCTTACGCATTTCATATCTTGACTTATTGGTTTATTCTTGAGCTATTATATAGGCAAAAGATAGTAGCAAATTGTTGAAAACCAATTTCTTGTTGAAGTGGCACTTTATTACACATTTGCACGGTAAAGGAGTTGAGTCAATACACAATTTAAAAAAAAAAGAATGATATCATATCAAAAACCAAAACTGGTTAAAGGGGCCGCCAAGTTCCGTATGGTTCGGCCCTTCAAAGGAGTGATATCAACGCACCAAAACATTCGCTAACTTAATCGCACCGAATAATACTTTGGACGTTAAATGAAAATTTGAAATTGCTACCGAAAGTAGCAATGTTCCAGTTTTCATTTAACCTTAGAACGATTAAGCGGTGCGATTAATTTGGCGAATGTTTTGGTGTGTTGATATCACTCCTTTGAAGGGCCGAAGGGCTGATATGATTGGTTTATTCTTGAGCTATTCTTGATTCTATTGGAACAGCTCAAGGTTTCTTCATGCTGCTCTTTTTATAAAATTGTTTAATTAAAAAAAAGAAATAATATCCCTCTTAATTTCTCATTTGGTTTCCATTCAATTGCAGAACCTTAAATAGAGGAAGGATAAAAAGGGAAGGGCGAAGGAACGAGTTGGTTATTTACGCCCATACTTTGACAAAGAATGCACTCAAAGAAATTGTTTCAACGAAACTAATTTTTTTATTGATTTTTTTGTCCATTTCATACACTCTAAAGACACTGACATACTAACACTCCACACGATTTGTGTACTACCGCTGCACAATGTGCGTACTGGTAGTACACAAACTGTTGGAAGTGCGCACTATGAGTAACACATTTCCTGTAGATTGCGTTCTACCAGTAAGTACACTGTTTACCGCTGGTATACAATTCCTGTGGAGGATGATGTGGTAACAGTAATTTGTACTAAAAGTACACAGCTGCCTCAGAGTGTGACTGTATAATTGTAAAAAAAAATGTGAAACTTAAAAACCCAGATATAACGCGTTACCAAATATTCACAATCGCACAAACTGAAACGGGAAAAAAAAACCTACGTAAGGAATTTTCAGAAACCGCTAACAGCTTTGGTGCCTCACACTCCACTTTTAACATAAAAATTCTTTAAAAGTTGCTATAATCGCATTACATTTCATCATCAGAGTTCATGAAATCATTGCTCTAAATTTGTATAGTAGCATAGGAAGTATAGGATCTTT
The DNA here is from genome assembly GCA_023313725.1 of Lithobius niger. Classification (NCBI taxonomy): domain Eukaryota; kingdom Metazoa; phylum Arthropoda; class Chilopoda; order Lithobiomorpha; family Lithobiidae; genus Lithobius; species Lithobius niger. Next base: position 11,276 of record JAHWFP010082735.1, read on the forward strand.
CCATAGCCTTCTTGAAAGTTAATTATTTGCAGCGGCATAAATATTTTTTTTCTGGGGGTAGAGCCAATTTGCGCCCCCCTGCTAGAAAACGTAAGTACACTTTATTTTTATTGTATGGTTACTTCCTTGCTTCACGAAACGTAATGTATGGCTTCGTAAAAAAAAAGTTTTGAAGAAAATTACCTAGTGAATAAATAGATTTTTCGATGGATTTTTACACCCCCTCGGCTCATTTTGAGGAGGCATTTGCCCTTCGTTTGCGACACTGATTGTGTCATTAGTCACAATTTACTTTTCACTTTGTGTAAAAAGTGTTTCTTCCCTTTTTTACTTTAACATGCAGACCTATAATAAAATCAAACAAATTTCTCGTTCATGGCGGCCTGGAAAGGGGGGGGGGGGGATGAGAGCGAAAAATTATAATTTCCACCCTTTAAATAATTTCTTCGTCTGTCCCTGCCTACCAAGCCGTAAGTCACAGCTAAAAGATATAGGAGCCTTCTGACTGGGGTAAAATCTCACAAGGCATGTAACAAAGCTTTATTTAATTTTCGGCACCGTAATTATGAGTCTTGGTCACCTGTTAACAAAGACGCACAAGATAAGAATGATACAATAAAACCTTATAAAAAGCTTACTGGTAACTCTTGCCAGTAAATCAAATGATGAAAGTGTGACTATATAACATCACACTTAAAATGTGGCTGCATCATGTCTTGGTTGCCGTGGGTTTCCCACTTCGTTAGTTTTAAGTTTTAGCGTATATTTGTGTAAGTATTCGGTATTGTTGGGTACAACCATGATTTTTATACGGTTTCATTGTATCATTCCCAGCTTGTGTGCCTTTGTTGGCAGGTGACCAAGACACGTCATTACTGTGCCGAAAATTCGAAAATTAAATACTGCCTTTGTTACATACATGACTTGTGATTTTGAGATTTTAGCCCAGTCATGGGGGGTCCTATCTTTAACTGTCTCCCCGACCCTCGCGCTAATGACCAAGCTGTCGACGCGCCATTAAGCCTCATTCCCCCCCCCCCCCCGACCCTCGAAGCAATACTTGTTTGGCTGTAAGTCACATTACTCCCAAATAACACCCCCCATCGTCCTTTCTCCCCAGACTACTAATTGTGTTTGTCAGTTTGTCACTTTAAAGTAAACTATACTAAAGTACTGTTTTTGAAGACGGACTTATTTAATATGAATGACTTATGCACGTAAATCATGTGAATTACACGAAATGAGAGTTTATTGCATCTTGGTGGGACCGTCTGGCTGTGGGATTGTCTGCCACTATAGGCCTGCTCCCATTTTTCCGAATCGGATCAAACAGCCAGACCGCTCGAGAGGAATGTCCGGATCTGTGTCCAAGATGGCACCTTTACACAAAGTCACTGTGAAAAGTTTGCAGTTAAATTAACTTTTTCGTTATTAGAATGAAAATACAAGTTCGCTTTTCGAAATGTGCGGTTTTCTTCTCTTATTTCGGGATGGAACGCCGCCTGAACATGGAGATGGCTCACTGTGGGTAAAAGAAATCTCGAAAACTCGGAATGCGAAAAATTTTTGAACAGCCTTCACTGGACGCCACAACCGGGATATGGTTTGTTCTGCACGTTCCAACCCTCCGGCTAAGTTGGTTAGGCCCGGCTATGCGAGATGGCAATTTTAATTTTCTGCGGTGGCAGTTGAGCTATTTTTTTTTGGCCGGTGTCAACTTTAGTTTTTCGTTTTTGTTGTTGTTGTTATGATTATTATTATCATTATTTTCGTAAGTTTCCTCCTGGCACTCGGCTTTGCACTGGAGGCAGCAAGAGCGGTGTGCCTTGTCTGCAGTCTGTTATTGCTGTCGTTATTAAGCCTAATTACCGGCAGACTGCGGTTCTTGTTACAGCGCTAGTGTCAGAGGTGAGGTCGTTGAGAAACGGAAGAGAGCGTCGTTATTATCGACGTCATTTTGGAGAAACCTTATTTTCTTTACAGGCTTTTGTTTAAAAAATAATAAAAAAAAA
>JAHWFP010082735.1:23315-41064 GCA_023313725.1 Lithobius niger
ATTATTATTATTATAAGAGGCTTGGTATATATTTATTAGTATATAATGAAGCTAGACTGATGATTTTTTCAAGCTGTTTTATGCTAACTGTGCCGTGGGTGTACGGAATGGTTCATCTACTGAATGTCATTGGCTTGATGGTGGTATGTGATTATTTACGTAACAGCAGATTGATCCGAAGCTCTAGGTATCACGCACAAAAAAAATCCGTAGAAGTACAGAGCAGGGCCGTAGTTACGGTGGGAGGGGGGGGGATGGTTTAGTATCTTCTTATATTTTGACTTGTTTCCAAACAAATATGCAAACTGCTAGTACAAGCAACATCGTAATAATTTGACGAAAACAAGAAACACAAGACAGTTGCTGCCACTTTTTTTTTCTGTCCAGCAGGTGGATGTGGGGGGGGGGGGAGTGCTGTGCCTCTCGTGTTTTGATAGTTTGGATGGGGTGGGGCGACGTAAAAATTATCACTTATGATTTGCCAAAATCTACAACGTCACTTCCGCCCTCGTCTTCTCGTGATCACGTGAACGACGTCTGGCCTTGCAGACGAATTGCGGGTCACGTGACAGCATTGACGCGAAAACCGGAAACAATGAAACGTCGTGGTTACTGTAGGCACACAAAGGATCATATACGTGCGGAACGCGGTAAATAACGTTACCAATATTCGACAGAAAATCTCCTCTAGACGTCACATTTTTAAACGGATTTTTAGCTAGGCATTGACTAACGATAAGCAAATAAAACTTGAGAGCCGTACTTGATGCGGAGGATCGAGAAAATGGTGCAGGGAGGAGTGTCTTTTAAGAGCTGCAACTACGAACAGGAACCCGCGTATGCTTAGAAGAGATGAGATAAGATATTTTAACTTTGTGATGTCTGGCTATAGAATTAAGTACCGTACTATACAATTTAATTGTGATTTTATGCAAAAACCAAAGTTATGTTTGAAACTGGTATTCATATTACCCTTTTTGTTCTTCTTCTTCCCTTTTTCAGAGTCACCCGAGGCTCCCCGTGCCGTAAAGGTGTTGAGCCATGGTTCCAGAACGGCCCATTTATCGTGGACCCCTCCGTATGACGGGAACAGTCCCATTTCCCGTTATATCATTTTCTTCCGCGCTGCCGACGGTAAGTTCAGAGGGTTACGGGGGTGTGATTGCAGTTTGATGCCGGGCCAGACTTGTCTTGAAATTTGCTCCAACGAAAATGGGGCCGGAAGGGTAAAATAAAAAAAAAATAAAAAACGAGAAAAGAAAAGTCACCTCTTATACCCCCCTTCTCTCCCCCCCCCCCCCCCCTACAACCCCAGCTATTGCCATTGTGGGCTCCCGTATGAAAAAGAAATGACCGTATCCTGAACGAACGAGTGATATGAGCAAGGTGTTATGGAAAAGGCAGCTTGAAATGCTTCAATGTTTTACTATTTTTAGCTGCAAGGGGTAGCATGCGGCCAAATTGGAACCTTCGACCAGACACGGCTGAGCATATTGGGGCACCTGAAGGCTTATTCTACTTTCACTGTTTTTGAACCGGCCCTACCATCATTAAATTGTTGATACCATGGCTGTAAGACCATACAGTTGCTAGGGGGAGGAGGTTTTTGTAACCACTGCAAGATATAAAGTGGATAACCTCTTAAACCTGGTTGGAATCCAAAATCTAACTCACAAGGAATGCAACTGCTCAAGGAGTGGACGATTGGTTTCAAGATATACTCTAGCGCAATTCACACCTTACTGCAACGCTAGGGGTCTGTACACAGAGTAGCACATGTTAGGCACTGACAAGTTGCAGCCTGTCAGCCTTAAATTCAGTTCCAGGAGGACCAACCTTTCGAGTTGTTCCTCCTTCACCAACTGTCCTTCGTTTGCCCAAGTCCCACGTTTTATAGCGGGGCCAGAACAATAGAAGTGGCCTGAGTCATTACGTTGCGTAACCGGTTAACTGGTACGAGCCGGTCCTAACTGGTTTGAACTGGAGGACTGGCTCGTTACCCGGCTGTTGGCGCTCGTCCAAGTTCCGGTTTGGGCGGAAGTTGGGCGAACGCTCAAGCAGCTTATGTAACTGCAAGGTGCACTACGAGCGTTCACTCGTATTGCGCCCTGCTATACGTAAATAGCATGTTACAAGAAAGACTACCAATGGTGTAGATTCATTAGAATTAAGACGCTTGACGGCCGATCGGCTCATGACCTACCAAATTCTGAACTTCACCATGGACTTTAATCACTCTGAGATGTTCCATCTTCGTAACAATAGTGTAACGAGAGGTCATAATTTTAAGTTAATTGTTGGAAAAGCTAGATTGGACTGTCGGAGGTATTTCTTCAGACAGCTAATAGTTGCAGTATGGAACTCTCTCCCACCTCATTTGGTTAATGCCTGTTCTGTGTCTGGTTCCAAGAAGAATTTAAAATTGGTTGGCCTATCAAGGTTTTTGAAATGCTATTGCTTTTTTATTGTACATGCTTTTTTGTTTTACTCTATGTGCATCTTTTTTTTCCTTACAAAGGACACAATTTTGGTACACCTGGTTATGGCACGTCCATGTTTCTTTTTATGAAAAATGCTTTCATTTTATGTCACGTAAAACTCTACGACTGGGGTTCCTTTAGACCCGTCAATTTTTCATAGCTTCCTTTTATTTTTACTGTAAATATACTGCATTTTATTTTCAAAAGCACAGTGTATGTTTCTTTTTTAGTTGTTTAATTTTAGTTTAGGGACAGGTGTCAGTGGCTGTCAAGTCCATCCATGGGCCCATTCGTTTTCTTTACGAATAAAATTATTATTATTAATATTATTATTATTATTTATTATAGTTTTTAATGTTATAATGTATATAATGTTTTTATTGTTATTTTTAAAATGTTATATTATGAAACTGACATGTTTTTAACACTGCTGTTTTTTTTTTTTGCATTTATTAATGAACTATAACTTGTAAATTGTGCACATACAAATACTATCGTATTTCGTGCAGAGTGTGACAATAAACTATTATTATTATTATTATTATTATTATTATTATATTGATTTTTAAGACTATTGATTTTTAAATCCATATATATTGATTTTTTTAAGACTACTTATATTAACACTATTTTAACTATTTTAAAAGTTTTATTTAGTTAATATTTATGCAACTGATTTTTGAATTTAAACCAACGGTATGTGTATTTATTTGCTGTCTGTGTATTGCTGCTCAAACAAGTTCAACTGAACTTCGAGCCCGTCTTAGCAATAAAGTTATTATTATTATTCATTATTACTCTGTATTTTGTAGTAAATAAGTGTATTTTATGTTTGTGTTGTATTGCTGACTCGTACAAGTTGACAACAACTTCGAGTCACGTGAGCAATAAAATTATATTTATTATTAACTCAAACGAGAGGTAAGGTTAGTAAAACGCATTTTTAGAAACTTGGTAGACAGGTTGAACTTGCAGGATATGCACTTCATTCATTTTAAATTTCCGTGTAAGCACGGAAATTCTACCTTCAGTAAGCACAATTTTTTTAATGGCTTAAATACTTAGCACTAAACAGCAAGAGCAGCGGTTATAAAAAATTGTGGGACCTACATTTCCGATTTTTTGTTTACAATATTTTGCCGCCCTTCCTTCATTGGTTAATTTCTTGTCAAGTTCGTCATTTTTGTTTATTTCAAGCAATAGTGTAAGACTCCCCGACATAAATAAAGCTTGGGGTTGCTTAGCAACAGTGGGAGGAGCCTGGTTTGAATGTGGTGGCAGTTGAGAAAGCTCAGTAAGTCTGAGCGAAAAGCTTCTGTTTTCATCTCTGTAATATACTGAGATTAGGCTGAGTTTTTTATTCAATGAGTTCACAGTGGGTTTGGTTACAACGGAAGCTGTTTTGTATTGCTCGTTGTGTCCCTTTACCACTGATCTCAAACGCCAGTTATAAAACAACACCAAAACATATGCCGCATAAATTCACATTACGGACACAAACATAGTCCAGCTAATTTTCAACACTCCTCAGGTGGCTTCATCAGGCTTCTGCTGTTATTGGACTACTTCTTACAATATCGTCTGCTCCAACCATTTTCACATTCGAATATAGAGCAGTGACACGACGTAGTATTATTGTATATAACTCTATGCTGGAGCTTTAATGGGTTAGCTGCAAGGGGCACTGCAGAGAGGAACAGAAGGGCGTCATAGTGAAGCCGATGCTGTTAAGAGTGATTTCTTAGACCTAAAACGCGCGATTTTTATTGTTGGAGAAAACAACATTATTTTAAGCCTAAGAAATCCGCTCTACCGTTGTTTTTCTTTCCATTTTTATGTAGTGCACCTTGTAGTTATGCCCTCCAAAACCCATACTGGTGCCAATATGGCGGCAAATGTCACTGCTCTATAGCCGCTTTGCACCTTTGGTATTTACTGGGCTGCACGCGACCACCTAGCCCAAGCTTCCTTCAACTGTCCGTCAAATCGCTCACGTGGGTCTCTTCCCACTAAGTCCGCTACATTAGGGAACGCAGGCCCTTGAATGTTCATCAGATGAACACCTTCTAACTCTTGTTGTTACATGGCTAGTGGCTCTAGACACTGTAAATACATACGTGGAAGGTATTATGAGCAGAGTGCAGAGTATACTTAGAAATCAGTATACTCAGAAATCCTTTTGCACTTATTTTGAGAATGCAGAAGGACTTTAAGAAAAGGATGACTAGAAAGAAACAGACGAGCACGAAAAAAACAAGACGAGAGCCACTCAAATCGGAAAACGGAAAAAAGATGGGGACTGTGAAGAACACTCGAGAGTCAAGAGGCTATGTACATACAGTACTTCCATGTCAGGAATGAGAAAGATGACAGCGGCATCGCAGTTCACTGCCAATCCTTTAGGCACGAGTTGGACTGGGGACGTGCTAGTACTCTCCTTCGGCCATATTCTTAGCGATGTCCAAATTTTCGGTGTCTAGAGTCAGTAGTCATGCAACAACACAAGTTAACAGGTTTTCATTTGATAAACATTCCGGAGCCTGCGTTCCCTAAAGCAGCGCACTTAATGGGAAGAGACCTATGTGAGCGATTTGACACAGTGGAAGCTTGAGCTGGATGATCACGTGGTGCAGCCCAGTAAACACCGGAGGCTGCAAAGGTGGTTAAATTCGAATGTGATAGTGGTTGGAGCAGACGACCATTAAAAAGTTTTCTGATAACAGCAGAAGACTGATGAAGACACCTCAGGGGTGTTGAAAATTAGCACGACAATGTGTCCGTAATGTGGCTTTGTGTCCGTAATGTGAGTTTATGCGGTATTTTTTGTGTCGTAATGCAAGTTTATGCGGTACATTTCAAATATCACATTTCACGAAGGTTTGCCTAGGTCACGTCAGTAGGTTACCTATGATACGCTGGAAAAATTGTGGAGCAGGCTAACACAAGTCAGAGTGGTCATTCCACCAAAAAATCTAGATAAGAAGGGCTTTTTCTGGAGTAGAAGTTTGCGGAGTAAACGTTTTGGTGTAATTAATTCAGCAACCACAACGTCACGAAAACTTAATCGTTTTAGGTCAAGAGTCCATGATGTCATGGTGAGACAGTCAGCGACAGCCAATCACTGCTTAAAAGTGAATTCTGATAATTCCACTGTGACATGGTTTTTTCGATCAGTGTCTTTAAGGCCAATTAAAAAAACCCATGACTATGGCATGGTGCCCAATACTAATTTGACACCAACTCAGCTCGTTTTTTTTTTCTAGTGTTGGAGGTGGGCCGAAGCACTGAACTAAGAAATATATTCCAACCCACATGCATAACACCTTTGAAAATATGATGCAACGCCTTTGGCTGCCAGAGTGCGCCTTTGGCTCCAAGACGTGGCTGGTAAACAGTCAGAAGCTTCGTTAGTGTGTGAAAACCATGTTATTTGTGCCTGTGTTTCTGACCAAGAGGATAATTAATCCTCGAAAATTAAAACTGCATCTTGTTTTTTGTGCCATTGTGGTTCTGTGCCTGCCGTCAGGTGCGGAAATTTTCATTTATACCGTGTCGACCACATATTGACTGAAAACGTCTCTTTTCACATCCTCAGCAGCGCACTCAGAGGAGGACAAAGAGTGGAATATGAGTCACCTACCTATTGTGTGTGCAGCGTATCTTGAGTCCTGGAAGTATTTTATGAGCGACTACGTCTTCCTGGAGGGAGCGGCTTTCATCGACGGCCGCCATTGTTTTTGTAACCATCTTGGATATCAACAAGGCACTCTGCTCCCAAAAACTTACAATCGTATCTGTCTTCGTTCTGCAGCGAACTCAAGATAGGCCGCGCACACTTTAGAAGTATCAAAATTGCTGAAAAGTTAGTCACTGGAAGTGTCAAAAGCATTAATATTGCTGAAAATGAGTCAGCTTCCTAGAAAAGTCGCCGAAAAATTGCTGAAATTGAGTCGGTTTCCTAGAAGTAAAAGAATTGAAAATTGCTGAAGAGAGTTTCTAGAAATAGTGTGGAAAGCATTAAAATTTCTGAAAATAAGTTTTTTCTTACAAGTTAACTTCCTTCGATTTCAGCATTAAAACTGCTGAAAATTAGTTAGCTTCCTAGCCCATTTTTATTTCTTTTGACCTTTCCAAGGTAGCTAGTTGCCTATGTATGTCATTGCTTTTTGCAGGATGAGCAACTAAAGTGTTACGAGCCGATATCCTGTGAATGGCTAATGAGGTAATAATAACGATAAAAATGCTGTGATGGGGAACGTTTACACGAGAAAAAAGGAATGACCTTGAATTGATATTTCAAGGCCATCCTCGTGCTATCTTCCAAACGAGATACGATACGGCAAAAAAGTAAATTAGAAAGTTGGACGCAAGGAGACAATATTACCACACACACAAAAAAAAAACAGATTAAAAATCGGATAATGGGTGGGTGGATACCTCGAGCAGTGTCTCTATATATTATATTATATATTATATATTATATTATTATATATTATAGTGAATAAAATAGTTACGATGATGTTTAAAAGCGGACTCTGAACATGCTGGCTGTATAACTGGCACTGTAGAAGTTGGCTTCACTACAGTGCAGCCAGCATGTTGCAGAGTTAGTTTTTTAAACATTATCGTAACTATTTTATTTATTATCCGATTTTGAATCTTTTTGTTTTGGTTGGTCATATCTCGTTTGGAAGATAGCACGAGGACGACCTTGAAATGTCAGTTCAAGGTCGTTCCTTTTTTCTCGTGCAAACGTCCCCTATCACACCCATCATTGCATTTCTATCATTATTATTCTCTCTTAGCAATTCACAGGATATCGGCTCGTAATACTTTAAACCATGCGCAATGGCTGTTTGACGTGACGTCACCATGAGTTAGCCAATGACGAACGAGACCAACGGCTGTCTGGCCGTCTGATTGGACTAGCCCAATCACGTGATATGTACGTCACAGCAAACAGCCATGGTGCGTGGTATAGTTGCCTTTCCCTATATAGTAAACTATGATGCATAATTCTTGGCATCAGTTTTTACAGTGTCAAGTAATTCTTGTCCATTCTTTGCAGTGTCAAGTAATTCTTGTCCATTCTTTGCAGTGTCATGGAAGTCAAGTCAGCGTAACAAGTCTGTGTCTGGAATGGAAGGTGCTGCCACATTAGAGAGTCTTCGCCCTGCCACTCGCTACGAAGTACGAGTGGCAGCTCATAATGAAGTCGGGCTCGGTGAAGTCAGTGAACCTGTCTGGTTTACCACAGATGATGAAGGTACTTAAATCAGATATGCATCATAATTAGCTAATGTCACGTTTGTTAGCTGTAGATTTCGATTCCTCGCGTTAATCGCTTTACAAATGTTAGAGCACCTTAACAATTTTTTTTGGCACGTGCTGTGGTTTCATTGCATAATCAAGTTTATTCAGTGTTTACCAAGTTGCTCGGCTTGCCTTGAAGAATATCGGCATTATGTTTAAATACGCCTTCATTGATTGGTCGTATAAAAGCCTTAAAATATACAGGGTGATTAGTTAAGGTATGACCCAGCCAAGAGGACAAGAGGGACCACTGATTGGATAGAAATGGATGACCTTGCCAAATGTTATCAAGGTCATTCGACTGCTAACTTCTTAAATATGCATCACACACCTCGAGTATAAATGAGGAATGAATATGTAGTGAACAAAGAGACATGACCACTGCAAAAAAACAACAAAACTCGGACCAGTTCGGCAGGACCTATGATGTACGTAAAATGGCTACTTGCGACCCATGAATGGCATTCCATTCAAACACTCCGTCGTGCAGGGAAGAATCTCCTACTTTCAGGGGTCGAAAGTAGCCATTTTACGTACGTCATAGGTCCTGCAAATTTGGTCCGATTTTCGTTCTGTTTTTTTGCATTGGTTAATGTCTCTTTGTTCTCTACATATTCCTAATTTATACTCATGGTGTGTGATGTATATTTAAGAAGTTAGCAGTTGAATGACCTTGATAACATTTGGCAAAGTCATCCATTTCTTGTCCAATAAATGGCCCCTCTTTGCCTCATCTCATTACCCGGGTCTCGTAACATACGTTCAGTAGTTCTTTAGCTGTCAAGTTGCGTCACAACTTAACTGTTCACCTTGTATAAGTTTGTAGCAATTGCCATTATCAAACCAAAAAAATAGTAATTTAAGACTGAAGACTTAAATTAGTGGACGAATGGCCATGTCGGCAATGGTGGTATGGCAGTAATCTGGAGGTAGACTGGCTCACCTGTTCGAATCCAGATCACGTCATTGAAATGAAACGTAATTGCATAAAGGTGATTTACTGAACTACATCATTCCAGCGTATGATTTTTGCTGCTATCCTTTTTCCAATTTATCTTTTATTATTAGCAACGATTTGTTTAATTATTTCAGTACAGTAACGACACAAAAAAAAACACAATAATTTTAAAAAAAGGAGGTTGAGTAGGCCGTTATATTTCATACGAAACTGGGTTTACTACCACTAATTAAAACAACATACACGAAAAACGCTACACCATTGCACTTAAGATAGACCTGAAAGTTTCATGATGATCAACTCAAACATGAACTTTGCGCCAAAGACCTTTGGGTTGTATTTTCTAATAACTTGAAGGTTGATAGTTATCGCTGTTATACTTTTTTTGTTTGTTTTGCAAAATGTTGGTACTCTTAAACAGTGTATTCGTTTGTTCTACTTTGGAACAGCGTATTCCTCCCAGGTCTGGTTACCTCACTTCAACAAGGACATCCCCATGTTGAGTCAGTTCATAGGGTGTTTACTAAGTTTTTACCAGGTCTATGTAGTAAATCCTACGAGGAGCGTTTTGCCTATCACATCCTATCACATCTAGAAGGCACCAGTGGTTGAAATTACGATTTTCTCATTATTCTTTTCGAGTCCCGACTGTTTGCCTGATTTTCCGTACCTCTCGTAATGCTACGAAAAGTATTACCTAGGAGAAAATTACTTCACCTATTTGGACCAGTTGGGCATTCCTGGCTACCTAATGATTCCTTAGCAAATACCCGCTAACACAAATTAGGGGGGAAAAAAGGGGGAACCACACTGATACGTAGGCGTATGGTAATTACTTGTGACGGCGACATCAACAATATCAACACGTATATTCGTCCAACCCCTAGTATTAATTGGTGCTCAACTCCACTTACTCTCCAAACAAGAATATAAAAATAAACTGTAAAACAAAAATATTAAGTCTTTGTTTATGCGGTGTATACTAACACACATTATCATCCACAGTGTTTATCGTTAGCTCACAGCGGAGTCGTATTCAAAACAAAGATCAGTTTAACGATAACTTTGCTGAAACTAAAGAATACAATCACATCAATCCATTAGTAGGATTGTGCACAGCTGTAGAGCCTTGAAATTTGGTTGATGTTCAAGGTGGTGTAACTGCAACCTCCTCCTTAAGAACTCCACGGTCCTGAACTGTGGAGGGTGGGACGCAAAAGTTTATGATTTGTAAAATCAAAATAATTATTCACTAATTATCCTTTCGTAGCTATATCTACATGACAAACCATGTAAAATCTAATGAAGCAGACAGCATTAGAAACCTTCCCTTTCCCGTGGTAATTATTGTTTAACTAGATGTTCCCGGCACAACATACGCCAATCTAGTAGGAAACCATATTGTCACTTTGTTCATTCTGTTCGTAACTGATTCTTACTATCCGTAATCGACATTACCTGCCTCGTGTCCTTTTTCTTTGATACGGTGCCAAGAATGAACATGCGCCTCTTTTTCATTGCTACCGTGTAAAGAATGCACGTGGTCGCCCTGTCTCTTTAATTGACTGCATTTGATTGGTTGTCATAATGACTGCCTATCCACTTCCGCTTCCTCCTCGCCTTTACCCCGGTGTAAACCAACCGTACTAGCTAAAGTTTGTGCTACACACGTGTGGTGTTGGATGCACCGGTTGCAGCATTGATATGGTTTGGTCGCTCATGAGTATCTCCATGCTTCACCAAACTAAGTTCTTTCAATCACATTTTTGCGCACACAGGCTAACAATTGCTGATTTTCGTTCGCTTCGCTCATTCAATCAGTGCATCCTCCTTCAGATAATATGAAACTTAACTCTATAATAGGTTACAACCATTGAATACAATTAAAACTGAATAATTATGAGAAAAAAAGAAATTAAATTAGTTTTTGGTTTTCTCATGCCACTATCTCTTTAACAACAGGGTGACTAGAATACATTCTATACGAATTTCATTACGTCCGCGGCTAAATACATGAGATCTGGATCATCTGGAACAATACTTCCCGCCCCACCCCCTCCGAATTCGGGGACCAATGTGTTCTCCCTATTGACCGAACATCAAACTCCATAATAACGTGATTGAGCATTCCCTAGCATTTTTGTTAACGATTTGTTCTGATGTTAATCCTTCCCCTTCACAAATGAGAAGGTACAAATAAGAATAACCCTTATCTTCTTCTTGTGATTTTTTGTTGAATTCTAACTTATTTAAATATTTTCCGTTTTTCCACACTTAAAAGCTAGGCTAGATGATTGTTTTCTATTCAGTTCCCAACTCCTTTTGTTAGAATTGTTAATTTAACGTTAATACCAGCGACTTCACGTGGCAGTAACTGTTCACTAGAAATTTCCCACCAGACCCAATTTAAACTAAAATCTGTTTCAATAAATGTTAGCGAGACCAAGACACCATGCACAAACTGGAATAGACTGAGAACTGGAATCCTATAATAAAAGTGACTCCAAAACAATTTTTTAATCTGTGTTCCTCAGTAAACAGCTTTGTATTACAGTAGCAGCAAATTCACTTGGGTGAACAAGGGTGAAGGTATTGAGGCGGACATCTGGAAACCCTTGAGTAGCATATTTATTTAAAGTAATTACATCTTCGTTCCTCAACGGGAACTTCCTCAGAATCAAAACACAGCAACTTTGTGACAACCTTGTGACAACCTTGTGACATGGCTGCTGGCCACGATGTTTGCTGTGTTTTGATTCTGAGGAAGCTCCCGTTGAGGAACGAAAATTTTATTGTTTTAAATAAAAATGCTAGTCAAGGGAATCCAGCTGTCCGCCTGGTTCTGTTTTGCTGATTAGCAGCAAAGGTTCGTACTGTTGTGGAGTCGTCACTTGTGTGCTCCACAATGGCTGCCTTCAATTTAAGTTCATGTCTTTATGTTAACCATACCCAGATACCCCTTTAACTACCATTGGTGCCCACGCTGGGCTTAGGTGTGTCCCTACTAAGGACATCGCAACTGTGACAAAAGTAAAGTCCAGTGTCTACGATTAAAGTTTGGATACGTTGTCTCTCACTGAGTAGCGCAACGTACTCCAAGCTTTAGTCGTAAACCCATAAAGAGCACGTGGCGTTCTTGTCATCAACCTTAAGTCAGTTGAAAGGAGTGAGGGTCAGCAAATTGGCCACGTCGTGAACCCGGACTCTAAAGAGCCACACCAGATGTCATTTACGAGATGAAGCGTCTTCTCGAACCGTTCAAACCACTGATGCCCCTGAAGGTTAACGAGGGCCAGCTCTTATAGCTGTCATGTTGAATGGAATGGAATTTTTTTTCAATACAACCACGGAGTAACAAAATATTGTCAAAATAGTGGTTTTTTTTCAATCTTTCCTTTCAAAAAGGGAAAAAAAATTGCGTGGACCTGCAAAAAGAATCCCCCAATTTATTAGGAAACTTAAGGGGCAAATATACTTAATTTAGTTCAGCTGAGCTGACGACCTGTATTAATTCATGATTATCGATGCCTGCAGTGGTACATTTCGTGACACACAGCATTGTAGCAAAATATTGGTCATACGTATAGTAACCAGCTTATACCACACGCCATGGCTGTTTGCTGTGACGTGCACATCACGTGACTGGGCTAGTCCAATCAGAAGGCCAAACAGCGTTGTTCTCGTTCGTCATTGGGTAACTCATGGTGACGTCACGGCAAACAGCCATTGCGCATGGTTTAGCTTTAGAATGTACCTATACTAGGTGCTCCCGACGTGGTCCAGTAGGAATCCACATTATCAAACTGCTCTGTTTGTTTTCGCAGTGGCATTTGTTTCTATTGGGCCCAGACTTTGACAGCCAAAGGTTTACCGTCAACAATGCGTGTCGTAAAGTTACGTTTGTTATACACTGATGCTACGTAATCGGCATTACCCTTTATACTGCTGACCGTTTGGCCTTTTTAATTGCTGCCGTGCAAAGAATGAACATGCTCACCCTTTCCAACTGCTACCACACACAGAATGCACATGCACTCCCAACGGCTTTAATTTGTTGCATTTGGATTGGTTGTTATAATCACAGTGTTTACATGACCACTTCGAAGCGCTTCAGATGAATGTGCAGTGCATCCATGTCGCATCCGTGGGTCTTGTAAACACCCGTTCGTGGCGCTTTCTCCCGTCTGGAGATACAGAACCCGAAGCACTTTACAGAGGTGGATCGGAAGTCTGATGCGAATCGTCTTTATTCATGTAAACATTTGCATTCACATTGAAATCATGGAGAACGCCCAGTAAAGATGGCGGACACAGTCACGGCACCCACGTAATTTGTGCTGGTGCCACTCGAATTTTAGGTAAATAAACTGAAAATAAGTGTATATGACTAGGAAGACCACTAAGACTCGGGTACGTTTGGTTACTAGAGTTTAAGCTGACCTAGTTGACTGCATGCAGGAAGTTGAGTGGCGTGGGACTTGCTTACTATTCACCAAAGGGAGAGCAAGAAGGAACGCGGTTTCTGAGCATACTAGTATGAATTGAATTTCTTAGCGGAATGGCCCTAATCGCGGTCTCGCGTTTTGTACACAGGTCCCGTTTTTTTACGCGCATTTCAAAGCGCATCATTAATAAGTGCTTTCTTGTGGCCATGTAAACATAGTGAATGACTGTATGTCCGTTGTGTTCACATCACGATTGGCAATCATTCAGGGGAGTGGGGTTGATCCAAGCCATGTGAAGTTAATATTTCGGCTGCCAGGACGCTTAAAATAATGGTCAGTTTGATCCCACACGGCACATTCACCCGCGTAAATGATGAATGTGAATGTGAATGGTGAATGTGTGAACAGAGTGTACTTGGTAGCTGTCACCCCAACCACGTACACACACCACACCTGTTTGGAGACTTCGATGCTGGTAGCTTTGGTGCCGAGATATTTGTAACAAGTTTGTTTTAAGTAAAATAAATAAGTAGGAATAGAGCCTGTAATTACATTTGTGTTGACGTAACACATTTAAACAGGATTCATCCTTGAAGTTACTTCGTAGGCCCTCCTACCTGGCTTTACGTTGGTCGGTGTTGCTTGGTGTCGACGTGAAATGTCACCACATGTCGCGTAGAATTAATTTGTATCGTTTTGATTGGCTGGCACAATGACTGCTTTCCCACGTGTGCCGGCCGTCACTTATGGTTCGTTGCAAACGAAATATGTGTAGAGAATAGCCATCCCCACAGATTAAAGACATTAGAAAAGATGGTTCGCTGCGCGTTTTGGGCAGTATGAGTCACAGTGAGTGGCTACTTTAGAACCATGGTGTGATGCTTTTAATACCGTTTCCACCAAATTAGCCCGATCAGCCAATCAGTACAGCAAGGAAGCACATGTCAAAGATTTGACTGGCGGATTTGAAAACAACGGTATTTTTTTCATTTTTTAAAAAAGCTCCGTTTCCAATTGTTAGCCGTTGTTTTCAAAACAATAAAACAAAATGATAATAAAATAACAAAAACATCATTTACTTTAGTAAAAAAAAAAAGCATACTATAGCAAGCGAGGATTCTTCTTTTGAATTATTTTCCCTTTTTTTTAGCATTCCACACATCACATTTTTTAGAGACGCTTTCATTGCACTTATGGGGGGGGGGGGGATTGAGGCTTAATGGCGCATCGACAACTTGGTGCACTTATGCGTGTACTTGTTAACAGTTATACTTTATTATTAAAAACGGTTGGCTTCTTGGACTAACCTGCTCACGAAGATCTTTAAATTACTCTTGGCATCCTTTGCGCAAAGTGAGAGTCCGTGGTTTTGAATTAATAGCACCCGCTGCCACCCGCAGGAATTGTCTGTGACATTACTAACACCAGCATGGCAGCCTCCTTGACCGGGAGGTATTACGTCACTTCCTGCAGCGTGGCCGCCTCCTGTGTTTCTCTGAAGCCTGAATTGGAAGTAACTTTTGGAACCCGGCATGAAACTTATTGGCGCCTCTTGTCCTATCCATATAGAGCACCGTCAATACGATCAAACGCTGTCCGTTGCTAATGGCGACCGAACAACGCGTGCCGCCATCTTGTGACGGAGGTGCACACTGTCGTTTGAAGCAAGCAGACGACGTTTGGTTGGTTTAGCTTCGCTCAACTCGTTTACGAATGGCTGAATTGCTGGAAATCGAAAAAAGGACGCACCCATCTGCACCCGTTTATTGCCACAACCCAAAATCCTACAATTGTAAACCATTGTGATGAAAAAAAACGTTGTATCAGCATTGATCACACGACAAACGAAAGTAACAAAATGGCGGTAGGGTAATCTTTTTTCCCCTACACTACAATAGGCCAAGTCAGAAGTCAGGTATGCAAGGTCACGTGATGACAGTGCCGCAGCGACTGTGACGTCTATCATTTGCCGCTGCTCTATAGTTACACGGACCATTAAAATGAAGTCTTATAAACAACAAGCACGGTTTCTGTTAAGCTGAAGAACGGTTTGTTAAATATTTTCGAGTTTACAGACAAAAGTTGAACAAATTCTCCACCATATTCATTTTCAGTTTGATGTTTGCATCGATTTTAAGATTTACAGCGTATAAAAATAAAAGGAACCCTTCTTTAATAATGTGGTAAACTTATGCTTCTTAGTTTGAGAGTAGAATAATCTTAGAACGCTCTTACTTGTAGCCGCACACAAAATTCCTCTATTTTTTCAGGCTTATTTAGCAACTAATTATAACGCTACAAATTTTAAATCTTACTCTCAAATACACAATTCAATATTTTTCGTAGTAATAGTTTAATTAGAGGTTTACGTCTTAAAGTATTCGTCGGTGGTGACATAATTTTCTTTTCAGGCTTATTATAACTAATTGTAACGCCGCAAATCGTAAACTTTTTCAAATTTTAACGGTGCTTGACAATCAAGCATATCATTCGAAGCGTCTTATTGAGAGCTCTACAACGCTCTTTACCGCATGTCGATAGCACAATCCGTTCTTGAGAAATCTTCAAAAAAGTGTATAAGATCCGTTACCAGAAATTCTTTTCCTAGTTTTCTGATTTTTCTGATGAATTTGGCTTTATTTTTTCCGTAAAGCTCTGTTTGCCCTATAGTCATATAAAAAAAACCTCCTTCACAAAGCCATTTAACATTCTTTTGAATATTTTGACTATATTTTTTATAGCATAAACAAGTCCTTTCTTAATACATAAGAATAAATCACAAAGTAGAGGATAAACGAATAAACAGTGTGCATTAAAGAGTGGCCTTGTCAAAATACAAGATAATCTGAGTAAGATGACTGCCCCGACCAGGACTCAAATGCAGGACTTCCCTATGACTAGCCGGGTGCTCTAACCACTGCACTACCAGGGCGGTTACTGGCTGCAGGCTCCAGCCGGGCTTAGTAGCTGTTCAATCTTTCTCAGCGGGTACCTAAAAGCCACACACATACAAGGAGGGAAAGTAACTTGCTTCTTGGCCTCCACACTAGAAATAAAGGAAGCACTAAATAAAGAAGAAATCAGTAAAGGGTTAACGAAGCAGTTATTCTGCATTAAAGACTGGCTTTGTGAGGATACAAGATACACTAATCTGAGAAAGAAAGAAAAGACTGCCCGTCTAGGACGCCAACCCTGGACTTCCCGCTTACTAGACGGTTGCCATAGCCAATGTGCTACCGGGGCAGATAGGTTGCTGCAAGATGCAGCCTAGCAGTAGATGTTCAATCTTGTATGAACTGTTGATATACAACACATCAATGGCCTTTAGGTAACCCTTCAGAAAGATTGAAGAGCTATTAAGCTTTGCTTGGAGTCTGCAGCCAATATCCACCTTGGTAGCGCAGTGGTTAGAGTGCCTGGTTAGTAAGCGGGAAGTCCTGGGTTAGAATCCCAGTCGGGGCTGTTGTCTTTGATTTCTTTTAAAGATTAGTGTATCCTGTATTCTCACGAGAACAGTCTTTAATGAGGTTATTTGTTTCGTTAAAGTTCTTTCATGTTTTCGGGTAGACCGTTACCCAAAAGTGTCCACCGTCCACTGTCCAAAAATTAAGTCGCCACAATCTGATTACATAAAACCGACTTTGAATCAATGTTTGGTCCCTAAAATACTTTTCGGGTTTTGATAACAAACAATGCCCTGAAACGCCATAAAGATTGTCTTATGGAAAAAAAAACCTTACGCGTCGATGCAATCCACTACCATAAGCGTGTCGACTACCATAAGCTTCACCAGTGTTCGTTTATTCATTATTGATTAATAAATAAGTTTGGTGCTGAAAGCTTGCAGAAGTTCCTTTATTTTGAAAGCCATCTTCAAAACTTGAATTGCATCATGGTCTCTCTTACAAGTTCCGGAATCGGAGTGAAAAAAAAAATGCAAAACTCAAATACCACTTCATAATTATTCTTCGTAACGTTGTCACGCATGGGAGGAAGTCAAAAAGAAAAAGGGAAAAAAAAAAGAATAAGAATAAAAGAGTTAGAGCGTCGTATTGATCTGGTAAATGGGATTTCCGTTCCCTTTCAGACGTAATGGATTATCCGCTTTTCCCCCTACCACCGACTGATTTAGGCCTCGGGCTATGACGCCTTTTGTTTGAAATAACATTTCGATGTTCAATGAAAAAGCCTTTTCTACTGAAATGTCACGAGGTGAGAGCAGCAGTGTGGTGAGCGATGGTTCGTCGATTCGTGTGGTGGTTTCTTTTTTCTTTTTTTTTGTCTTTTTTCATTTCTTTTATTCCTTCTCTTATTCCTCCATTCTTTTCTTCTGTTCTCCCCTTCTTTTCGTTTCTCTCTTTAGCTCGTGTTCATTGGCCCCCACTGGATCGTCTAGTAAAGCTGCACGTTTTGTGCAAAGGCAATGCCTCCAGGCTTCAAATTCGCGTTCGTTTCATTTTCTAATGACTTGTCTTGGTCTTTTCTCCTCCCCTTTTCTTCTTGCTTTTCTTTTCCTTTCCTTTACCTTCAGTCTGTCTCTCTTTCTCTCTCTC
>JAHWFP010082735.1:51064-84035 GCA_023313725.1 Lithobius niger
ATATCAAACTGAACTGTAAAGGTTATTTACGATTTAAAATTACAAACGAGGCCACAGCCTCGATTAAAATTAAGAACAGATTCTGTTTTTCTCGTCAGTCTGAGCGGTGCAAACTTTTGTTGGTGGGTAGCTCTCACCCTACCCGACTCCCCTTGACACACACCCCCTTCCTTTTCCGCTCCCCGCCACTCCGCCAAAATCTTGATAAAGCCTAATGCTAGCCATTCTGACACAGACGTGTGTCATGGTTTTCATTATTTTAAATTTATTTACAAAATGTGGAGCTTTTCAAGTTGAATTAAACCTAAGCCGAAATTATTACATTCGGCTCTCCATCCTATAATTACACGTTTATTGTCTTAGCGCATAACTGTTCCAGATTCCGAAAGCACCCTTCATCGCACAACGAACGAATACCCAGTTACCCAGCAAAGGTTATCTGCTTTTATATCTGTATTGCAACTCGATTCCGAAATGCCCCATCACTGTTCATACCGTGTAAACTCAACGCAGAAGAGCCCCTTAAAGCAACTTCTCCTAAAAAAAATTTTAAGAGAAGTTGTCTGAAAGGGGCTGTTCGTCGTTGAGTTTCCGCGGTATAATCGAGTTACAATCAATATACACGAGCCTTTCACTTAGGAAGGAATAACAATGCTGCCAACAATGGCATGTTTGTCACATTGTCGACCTTTCTGACCAAAAGAACGTCAGCACGATTCATTCTTTGTTGTGTGCGTGCTGTGCTATTGTTGTCGGACAGAGATCTTGAAATTTTGTGATAAATTGGTTATCAGCCACTTTCCTCGGACAGATACAACAATGGCTTGGCCCTGTGGGCCTCGACATTGCTGTATCGCACTCCTCGGAGAGGTGGTTGATAACCTTTACTAAACATCTGTTGTATGATGCGCATACGGCCGTACTATCAATTTTAGCATCTGTCATGTGCAGTTACTTCTCCAGCTGTTGTAAGTCTGAAGCAATAAGAGACGACATATATATATTGTTTCATATCAACTAAACCATTGTTCCAAGAGAAAAAGTTAATAGAACATGTTTTGTAGGAAATTTTGTGTACTTTAATTTTGTTCAAAGCCAGATTTGTCGTAGGATTGACGGTGAACGAGATATACGCGATAAACAACGACCGGAAGCAATTTTTCCAAGATGGCGGCCACTTTGGACCTCTTCCGCCACTTAGATTTTTCTAGACCTTTAGTATGTTGTTCAGCATGTCTTTCGGAGGTAGAAACAGCAAAGTTTACTTCTATTACAATTAGTTCCGGGTTTCGCCCCTTTTTTCGCTCAGATTGACTAGCGTACTTGTCTGTTGAACGTTAAGGGCTAGACAGAACTCGATAGCGGTAAACTGCTATAGATGCTGCACCCGTCATTTAGTGGCAATCCCCCTTTAATGTAGACCCGATAATGCTTTACCTTCGTCCTAACTTCGAAGGCAAAAGCATTCGCAGAGGCATTAGCAGCTGTAACAACCGTCAAGGTCTCACGTAGGCAGGGTCGGACTGGGCCGTGTGCCCGTCTGCCGATGGTAGATGCGCCCTTGAGACTAGCGCCCTGGCGCCCTACGCTTTTTTTTCTTTATTATTGTTATTAACATATTTTTAATGTTAGCATTTCTTTATTTTCCTCGTATATTAGCTGATAAAGAGAAAAATACAACGGAAAGGACGTAACTAACACGGTAATATTGCAGTCGACATGACATTACTCCAATCATACCATTCACAACACAGATGGCGAAATATTCTTCCAAGCCGAAACTTTCGCGTCATTGGTTAACTGTGCCGTTCTGACTTGTTAGTACAGTTTTTTAGCGTACCTAAAAACCTATTACTTTCTGAAATTATTTTGTGTCATAAGGGAAGGCTGAGTGAGTGCTAAATGTTGAACGCTCCACGCCGATACTGAGGCCTCATTTAGCAAAATATACGACTTTAAATTCTTCCGGTCCATAAAACTAAACTCTTTAGGGTTCGCCCATTTGCAATGAAATTTGTAAATGAATTTGCCCAATTAAGTATATTTACCTTGCAAAATAAGGTCATCATATCAGCGTCGCTAGCGAAACGCTTTTAAGTCTCAATTCCCCTTTCCCCCCCCCCCAATAAAAATTATTACAGCCCCCCACCCCCGGGTAGGTGCCCTTTTTTGACTTTCGGGCAGATGCAAAAAACTAACCCAGTCTGTGCGTAGCCTTGGATGAGGTAAGACGCTATAGGTTAGACGACTTTCTAAGCTAAGGTGTAATTTATGTGGCTTTATTGAATGCAGCTCTTTGGCCAACCCATTTTTAAAACACTATAGTCGACAACCCCAAAATAGGTGCCATTTTGTTGCTTGAATTTTTACTGCGGTATACAATGTTTCTACTGTAGTCACAGCCGGATGATTCTCTTGCCTCCTGTATGCCCGCTTCAATGCTACCCTCCAGAAGTGCATCCCCCTCCCAACTATTACAAAACGTTTGATCCCATTCTCCCCCCCCCCATTCCCCCCTCTAATAATTGTATGACCGTTATGCTTCTCAGGAAACTGGTAAGTCAATAACAATTCTAGTTACTAAATTTAAAAATCAGTACGGTAATTAAACTGTTTCGATTGCGCATTAGACTTCAGGAGCGGGTCTGTAAAACATATCCGAATTATTTTTGGACCATTTGTCCCATTCCGTAAAAACAAAATAACACCGCTTTTCCGGCCCCGCCAATTTGGAAATCTGGCTATAATTTAGGGCAGTATAATTTAGGGCAGTAAAGAGCTTTTAGTGCACGAGAAGGGATCTTCACTGCACTAAATGACTAGGATTCACTTTCAGACCCATATAAATTTTTCAGAGCCATGATCACATGAATGTTTCTTGCATTATTGCTGTTTACGTTCGGGGAGATCCTTTACCAACGCTTATTTTATTCTACGGTCGTCTAGACGTACATGTGTTAAATGACTTTAGGGATGCCCATCTGGTTTACCTCCTCCCCGGGAGGGGGGGGGGGTGACTAGGAAGAGTATCCCCTCACCTGTTTTTGCGTAGTGGCTGCGTATACGTCCGGCATATACGCCTTATGTATAGCAGGGGGGGGGAAGGGGGTGGAGGGCAAGTTTTTTTGACATGCGACAGGTTTTATCCGAATTTTACAAGGTTTCAACTAACACCTCAAAAACAGCTAAAATGCGTCATTTTAGCCCTCCCCTCCCAAAAAAAATGTAAAGAAACAAATAAATAAGAAAATTATAACGATATAAAACCTGTTTACTGGAAACATAACTGACTAATTTAGTAAATCCATTATGCCACAGTGTGTTTTGTATCATAATAGTAATTAAGTCTAGTAAGTTACTCCTTTGAAATTGAGTCACAGAGTCACAGAACCATTATTATATTTAAAATTAAGCGTTTTATTTCATGTTAGTTAAAAGAGTTTCAAAAACCGTCAAAAAGTGTAGAAAATTGTCAAAAAGTATCGAAAACCAGTAAAATTAAGATTGAACTTTCCAAATTTAAGCAGTATGATACACACAAATGTTAGTGATTACAGCTATAAACTGTATACAGCTATGTCACATCAAAAACTGATTTTCGACGTCAAAATCCCAATCCTGGGAAGAGGGGCATTACTGGAAATCAGAAAAGAAATAATTGTTGTCAAGACATTTTTCAGGGTCTTGAACAGGCTCAAAAAGAAAGAAAGGGAACTTTTTGTATAGGGTTGGGGAATTAGGGAAAATGAGATAGGACATAGAGGGATATTCCTTTCTTATCGTTACTGGTATCGTGGCTTGAGGAGGAGACCCCTTTAAAAAAAAAAAAGCCAAAGAGGAGCTGCTCCCCACACTACCCCTCTCCCCCACCCCTACCAGTCAGCACCCCTTCTTTAAGGCACCCATTCGCTCGTAATTTGTTTTTCCTATATCCACGTCGTGTCTTAAATGAGAACATTCCGCTTAAAGGTGCAACGTCAGTATTTTTTTGTTCTTTATATTTTTTTCTTTGTGTGTATGGATGCCATCCAAGTCCGAGACACACAACCAACTATTTGTCTGTCTGATGGCGACGGCTCAGCCTTGGCTCATCCGTTGCGGAAGCTATAGGATATCAACCCCCAACCCTCAACCCCCACCGTTCCTCGCAACAGTTTAGGCTGCGGCAGTTAGTTAGGTTAAGCGAGGCGAGGAACAATAGCCTCGGAAGGTGCTAGCAGCCATTACTTCTATTGTGCTGACTGGCATGAAAATAATGAAAATAAGGAGTCTTGCATTTTTTATTCTGTTCTTTTTCCTTTTTTTTTTTTTGTCCTTTTCTTTTCTTTCCGCTATGAATTGGTCTTAATTTTTCCTCCCACTCCACTCTTTTATCTTCTTCTTCCTTCCTTCCTGTTCTCTTGGGCATAATTCTGCTTTCTTGGCAAAAGTCTCAATTCTGTTCCCTCTCTCTTTTCTCTCCCTGGCAGCCTCCCAAGCGGGAATTTTGGAACGGCCCGATCCTCGGCTACAACATAGGATATCGGCAGAACGATGACACCACTGACCGTTTCATGTTCAAGGCATTGGACGCAGGCGCCGAAGCCAGGGGACAATATCTCCTGTCGGACCTTAAAAAGTTCACTAAGTACGCCATCGTCGTCCAGGCTTACAACCGTGTTGGGACCGGACCGCTCTCCGCTGAACACTCGGTTACGACCCTCGAGGATGGTAAGAAGGCACATTTTTTTTTTTTTAAGTTGTCATTTGTGTGTATTTCATTGATTAAAAATTATCCACAGATCCATCGAGCGACATACACACACACACGTGCACAAATTGATGTAGGCCTATCATCAATGCAGGCGCGTCAGTTGGTCGAAGAGTCTGTCCTCCCGTCCGGTTTTTTATTTTTGCAGGGGGTACAGATTAGATTAGTTAGATGATGGTGCAAAGCCAAGGCTTTATGAAGCACCCAACCCCCCCCCCCCCCAAGAATCCCAAAGTAAATCAGTGCTTCCAAAAGTCAAGTCGAGCCTTGAAGCTATTAAGAGTTGAGGCCGAAACAATGTGCTCTGGGAGGGAGTTCCATGGACAACCAGTCCTTTCAGTGAAGAAGAATTGCCGGCAGTTAAGCCTCGAAACAAAACTCTACAATTTAAAGCTGTGGCCTCGGAAGCGTGATAAGATCTAAATTTGGGGTTTGTTTAACATCTCCGTAATGTTTGGTGCAGTGGCAACCCGGACTACTGCACTGAGGCAGAGGTTGGTGCTAATGACCTGGCTGTCGACGCACCATTAAGCCTCAATGCCCCCATCTTTAAAAAAAAAACATTTAAAGAAACACTAGTAAACAGTGAAGGATCCCACAAATTTTCACCATTCAAAGTAGTGATAACTGAATAAAATGGCTATTTGGCGTACCAAAGTTTTTTGTCCCGATATGCTTCATATCAAGGCTTTGGACTTGGGTGATGAAACCAGCAGGAACAATACTTCCTGTCAGAACTTGAAACGTACATTAAATTAGTTTATAACTCGTCTACCCGTTTAAGGTAATGATTTACCCAGACGACAGAAGATACTGCCCTCTAGCTGTTTCTCAGGTGGCTCTTAAGTAATCAGGGAATGGTCCTCAAAACAGATAACAGTAGGCACCACACGTTCTGATTCTGAGCATTGATGATGTTGCTGTTTCTGTGAGATGGTGATATCTCGCTCGCTTAGCCTACGATATTAATAGTGTATAAACCCTATTGTCTTGCAAGCTTGGTACCAAATAGCTCTCTGCTAAAACCTTGTTTTTAAGTAGTAGTTTCTGTCTATGAAATCAACAATTGATACGTTTCATTAACACCAACGAAACAAACAATATTAAATTGAATTTAAATTTAAAAAAAAAGTATGTAGTCCTTACAAACACACGCACACGAATCGATGTAGACCTAAACTACATCATAAAAAAGTGAGAAACCCAGTAGTTATAGCTATTTGAAGTAATGATATCTGAGCCAAAACGGCTTCCACTAATGTTAAATGACAGGTTCAAGAAGTGCATGAACGTATATAAAAGTACTACGTTTCAAGAAATTCACCTTCTCATCACAAAGCTCGTCAAAAATCCACAAAGCTTCGTCAAACACATAATTCATCTTTGGTGACCGCTTTAAAAGAAAACAACAATATAGTATACAAGTAAAAAAAGGACTTGAGCTATACTTGCCCAAAGCAGGCAAGCTATAGACTGTTCCACATTATGTTTGCAGGAAACTGACTGCATGACGCTAAGTTTCCTTCCACTAGGAGTGCAAAAACATGTAGATATCCTAATCCTACTCGTAGACTCTAACAGTTACTATTAGAGTCTACAAGTTTGGTATCCACATGTTTTTGCATTCGTAGTGGAAGGAAACGTGGCGTCATACAGTCAGTTTTCTGCAAACATAATGGTTCCTGAAAACATAATCTATATAGGTAACCAATCGACATCTCTCCTACGAGTACAGAAGATAAGTCTCTTGTCTCTTGACGAAATTGTTGTGAATTTTATGGTGCCTGATGACGAGTTGAATTTATCCTCGAAACATAGTGCTTTTATTAATGTTCGTGCACATCTTGGCTTTTCATTTGTCATAAATATATAGTGCTGTTCTACCTTTGGCTACTCCCAAGTTTGTGGTCTCGCATGCATCGCATGTATCGGTTTGTAAAAACTTCACAAAATGCACGACACATGCGGACAAACACACACAAATGGACTGCAAATATGTACAAAATGTGTGCAAATGCATAGAAATACACTATAGATGCACACAGATACGTGCAAATGCACTATAAGTGCGTACAAGTGCGTACAAATGTAGCACAAATGCACTACGGATGCACACAAATGCACTACAAATTTGTACAATCCAATACGGTGTGCAGAAATACATATAAATTTACTACAAATATGTACAAACGCAGTACAAGTACACTGAAATGCACTACAGATGTGTACAAATGTGAACAAATACAGTACAACTGCACTACAGATGCGTACAAAACAATTACATATATGCTACAAATATATACAAATACGTAGAAATGCCGTACAAATACACTACAGATGAACACAAATAACGCACTACGATATGTTCATATGCATATTAATGCAGTGCAAATGCACTACAGATGGACACAAATGCAAGAAAATACAATACAAATATGCGCAAAGGTGTACAAATGCAGTACAAATGCACTATAGCTGTGTACAAACTCTGTACAAATATGCACAAATGGGTACAAATGCACTACAATTGCGAACAAATGACTACAAATCTGTACAAACGCAGTACAGATGCGTACAAATACGTACAAATGCTCTACGAATATGTACACAGATGGGTACGTACTTGCACAAATATGAACCAATGCGTACAAATGTATGGGAGATGCACTACAGATGAGTACAAATACATACATATGTGTACAAATGCAGTGCAAATGTACCACATATGCTTACAAATATGTACAAATGTGTGCAGAAGCATACAATTCGGTACAAAAGTACCACAGATACATACAAATACGCTACAAATATGTATAAATGCGTACAAATGCATTACGAGAAGATGGACGAAGGCATTTTTTGTTTCAATTTGTAACTTCTTGTCTCTTATAAAAAAAACAATTATACGTGTTTCAGTAACTTCAGATATTAAAAGAATGGTGGTAAGACAAATGTACAAGTACAAATCGCTGGAAATTATATCTGCAAAAATCGAACGGATGAGGGAATCCATCAGGTTTTTGCCGTTTAAAGTAGTGTCGTCTGACGCAAAACCTTCATCTACAGGCATACTCGGCTGTGGAATTCTCTTCCTGATCGTGTTATTACTGCATCCTCTACTACTTGCTTCAAAAATCAGTGGAATAATTTTTGTTTTTACAAGTTTATGCTTTTGATAATAAACAAATGCGTTAATTTTTATGAAATCTGCTTCATTTTTGTTTCCGCCAGAATAAACTCACCTGTTTATTTTGTTTTTAATTCTTATGTCTTCATCTATGCCAAATTCCTTTTTGGAAACCGAAAATTATTTTCTAATAAATGTGTATGTAAAATGGAAGATTAAGAGTGCTCCTGAATACTTCGGTAGAATTTTTTAATTAGTGTCACTCAAATCCTAATCAAATACAAGTTAAAGGCACATTCTGCCTGCCTTAAAGGCCGCCCACCTGCCACGCACATATTGCCTCCACGCATCTTACCATCACCAAGGTCAACTGAAATAGTATACGAAACAGCAGGGGCAAGGTGGCGTGATGGTTAGCATGACTGTCTCTTGTACCAGAGGTCCCGGGTTCGAATTCGGTCTCAACCACCCCTGGCATTTTTGGGCAGAGAAGGGCCCTGTGATGTCTCGTGCTCTTGTCGATTGTGGCATGAAAAAGAACCTAGGATTTCCGATAGGATTTACCTAGCAAAATTGACCCTCTCTCCTTCTGGCGCCATGGCTAACGCTGGGTGCACGTCAAAAAGCTACAGTATACGAAACAGCATCAAGTTAAAGATTGCGTTGTCACAAACCGGAATGATTTTTGTGTTTGACCATTACAATTTATGATTTTTTAGGCTAGTAAATTATAATTTTTCTTCGGCGATCTATTGGCATAATTAATTTTAATTTTTTCCGCATTAGTCTTTTTAGATTTTCGATCTCATAGTAATTATTAGCAAACGATTAAAATGAGTACATGCGCACACACAGATGAAACTTCAAGGTTATCGTGGGTGCGTAAAGGATCACATACGTGCAGGATACAGTAAATGCAGTTCCCCAATATTCAACAGAAAATCTCGTAAACGCCACATTTTTAAACGGATTTGTAGCAAGGTCAAGATTAACGGTAAGTAAAGTGACCTTCGGGGCTGTACTTGATGTTGAGGAACGAGAAAAATGGCGCTGGGAGAAATGTACCTTTAATCTTGTCGTTCAAGTATACCATCCACTTTAAGTAGCAATAAGTTCATGTAAGAGCTGTAGGATTGGGGGTGGGGGTGGAATTGTTGGTTGAAAGATCTAATATGTACTTCCTGCAAACAGAAAAAGAAGACGACAGGACGAAAAGAGCCGCACTCCTGCCTTATTGATGAAGACTGCAATCAATTGCAAAGAAGCAAAGTTTGTGTAAGGAACGCCAGGAATTAAACGCTCTCAGCCTAGTAATAAATATTGCCAAAGAGACTCACTTCAATCACAAGATGCCGATGTTTGCTGTAGCCTGTGACAAACATCAAGCACTGTTGTTCGTTTTTGGTTGTTTAATGTTAATTACGCCAGAAATCGTGTTTGCAGTGTTCTTGATAGACTGCGGTATTTGAACAAGCTCAGTGTTTGCTAACGTGTTAGTGACAGTAGTGCTTTCCTGATATTATAAAGCACGGTATTGTGTGCGCGGCGTATCTTGAGTCCTGGATGTATTGAACGAGCGACTACGTCTTCCTGGAGGGGGCGGCTTTAATCGACGGCCGCCATTGTTTTTGTAACCATCTTGGATATCAACAAGGCACTCTGCTGCCAACAACGTACAATCGATTATCTGTGTTCGTTCTGCGGCGAACTCAAGATAGGCCGCGCACACTTTAGTGTCTTATTATAAGCTTTTGCCACGACTGGTAAATGTTAAAGCCATTCATATCTCAAACACTATACTTCATCAATCGGGTTAATTTTTTTGTAGTGATGTTGTTTAATTATTGACCAACTTTCATCCCCGCAACAACAAAACAAAACAACAAAAGTGACTATACTTCATCAATCGGGATGAAATTTGTTGCAAAGTGTCTTTACTTAATCATTCGGGATAAAATTTGCTGCAAAGCGACTATACACTTCATCACTCAGGAGGAAATTCGTTGCAGTGAGGTTGTTTACTCACCAATTCTCATCCTCTAAAGCGACAAAAGTGAATATACCTCGGTAATCGAGATGAAATTTGTTGCAAAGTGACAGTACTTAATCAATCGGGATAAAATGTGTTGCAAAACGACTATATACTTCATCAATTTGGATGAATTCGTTGCAGTGAAGTGTTTACTCACCAGCTCTCATCCTCTAAAGTGACAAAAGTGAATATACTTCATCAATCGGGATGAAATTTGTTGCAAAGCGACTGTACTAAATCAATCGGGATAAAATTTGTTCCAAAGCGACTATATATTTTATGAATCAGGATGAAATTCGTTGCAGTGAGGTTGCTTACTTTGTACATTTCTGGCAGTGAGTTTCCAGCAGTTCGGACTGAGAAGACCATGCGATGTTTAACATTCCCGCATGAAACGTTCCCTCCCCCGCCCCCCCCCACAGTTCTGATTGCACGCTGCCAATGGTAGGACTGCCAGATGCGCGTTTTATATGCAGTTCATTCTGGAGGCTGGCATTTTTAAGGACGAAAACTCCATGGACGAACGGTCCCGAGGGGAAACGTCCTACGTTCTCGCGTCACATCTGGAAAATTCCACGCATGCCTTTTTCCTCCAAATCTCCATTTTGACATGCTCATGAATGACTGACTAAAAGAATATGTATGTCTCATAGCACCGCACGGTGTCACGACATTTATCGTTTCCTTTTTGTTGCGAATTCAACTCTGTATATAGAAGGATTAGACAATGACAGGTGCTTTTGTTCAGTCATTAATAATGGACGAATAACTTAGTTATGAATGCCAAATACATTCACAAAATCATTGGTTTCGATCTTGCATTCCAACCTTACTGTCTCCAAATTTGTAGGAGACAGGCAGCGCCTCTTTTTTTTTTTTT
The DNA here is from genome assembly GCA_023313725.1 of Lithobius niger. NCBI lineage: Eukaryota > Metazoa > Arthropoda > Chilopoda > Lithobiomorpha > Lithobiidae > Lithobius > Lithobius niger. The sequence continues at coordinate 61,854 of JAHWFP010082735.1, forward strand.
TTCTCTTTTTCTACCTTGAATTTTTTATTTTTATTTTGGCAACTTGAGTAAATTTGTTGGCGCCTGTGGGATTTACGAAAACGGAGCGGAAATTGGTCGCTTTTGTTACAAGCTCGCGCAGGGGGCGAGTGGGGTGGGGTGGGGGGGGGGAGGCACTGAAGATTAAAGATGGCTGCCTAGCTCTTGAATTATTTATTTTGACCCGTAGAATCAAACATTTTGTCACTCTCAAGAGCTAGCACAGGAAATAAAGGCAGGCTGGTCCCACTTCTGGGACCAGCAGCTCAAACGAAACGAAACTGGTAGAGTGACTGGAGTGTTTGGCGAGAAATCCACGCGGAATATATCGCCACGACGATATTTTACAACGTTTGACGTGAGGTACTTTTCTGCTTTGTTATGGATGTTTGTCAAAGACATCTCGTCTTAGAATAGGGGTATTTTATTTAAGAAAAGGTGGCGTGTAAACCGTCTGAAATGGGTTGCATTCAGATCTGGTGGCAGCGGTGTGAAGCTGATTCAGACGGATAGGTCGAAAGAGCATTCAGAACTGCCCTCCAGACAACTTTAAACACTATAAGCCTCATGTTTCACAATTGCTTTCCAAAGGCCAGTTGCTGAATGCTCAGTTCCTGCCACAAATTGGTTGGTTAATAAATTTACAGATGGCATGTGCCTTTGACCAACTTGTTTACCGTGCAGCGTTGTCAGATTTTAACTTGGAAACGGTTTTTTTTACACGTTATCCGAATTGCACACGTTCACATTTGTTCCCTTTGGCAAACGGAACGACTGCCGCATTGATTCAACGACTGGATTATCAAACCCAACGAAAGGTTAATCAAAACCTTTCAACTGAACAATTTTTGTTAGACTTAAAGACATTAGATCGTGTGTTATACAGCCAGTGGTGTAACTAGTAGGGGGGGGGGGGGGGCAAAGCGGCCCCCCCCCTCCGCTTGTAATTGCTATTCGGCAAATTGGCCAAGTCATTTTTTCCATAGCTGAAGAATTATTTACCGTCAGATGGCTGCATTTTGAGGTCAAAGACGTAACTTTCATCTTAGCTAATTTATATTTCTACTGTTTCTCCTTTAAATCACTACAGTCACCAGGTAACAAATGGAGAAATACGAAAATCAGTAAAGATAAACAGTAAGAATTAACTAACTCCATGTTTTGCTTAAAATTGCCAACATTTCTAACAAAGTATCAGTATTTAAAAAATTAGTGTCTAGTATGAAAAACTGAAAGATTTACATTACACAATTTTTTTAAGCGTATAATGCAGTCAGCAAAACTGGTTTTATAAAAATGTTTCCAACGGCACTTTACAAAGACAGAAAATGCCGGAAAATAGCAAAAAATGCATCAGCTTCCGGGGCTCTTATTCGGTTCTCCCTCTACACCATTCGGCTAAATACCTAGTGTTGCCCCCTCAGTGTAAAAACCCTAGTTACCCCACTGAGTTACACAACATCCCGGGACGAAGTCATGCCTTGTTCTTCTGATCCCATCCGCCAAACGAATTCCAAAGACTGGTGTGGCAACAGCCATTGCTGCCATACCGCATTCACTGGTACTGAGTTACATAGGTCTCGAAATATAAGGTGCCTTGTTGTTCGTTTAATACGTAGTGCTTCACGTGTTTCTATCAGTCTCAACCGTATTTTTTAAAGACTTGTTTGTTTAGAACTAGAGCCATCTGAGTTGATGGAAACGAAAAAAAGGGCAATTGTAAAGACAGTAAGCAAATCATTACGTGACACAAGCTCCTGGTCACACTGATGTTCAGTTGCGACCATCGGTGTGACTAGGAGCTTGTGTTACGTAATGATTCAGGAACTGAACTGAGGAAAGGGGCAGCAGAAACACTTAGGGTGCCTGTGGGAGTGCTGCGATATCTCCAGCTAGGATTGGGGAAACCCTGGAAATCGTCACTCCACTTTGGGTGTATATATCTGTCCCTTTGGATAAACATATTTTTCAGACAGAAGCAGCAATAAACTGAATTTAAGAACTTTAGGCCCCTAAAAACCCGTAACCAAAACCAAAAATGTGGCATGGGGTGGGCCTTCTGCTGCAGGTGTCTGCCTAGTCGTCCTTACCCCCTCCTCCCCATAGGCCTGGTAAGGGAAGGTGCCTAAATGCACCTACGTGTTATTGGCTGGCTGAAGCAAACTTGGCTGCCAACATGCAGATTTATACAATTCTGCCATTCCGGCACAATACCTTTGACATCAGCTAGTGAAACGCGTAGCTTAAGCGGCTTCTGTGCATAATATATACTAGATGGGATTTACTCGTACTTTTGTTACAAGCTTTGGCTTTCACATAAGAATAAATAAATCGTTTGTTACAAAATCTGCAACAGGACTGGAAAGGGCACAGATGCCACCAACATCCAGCCTAAATTTAAAAAGAAAAAAAAACAAGAATTTAAATAAACAGTGCCGGGAATGGAAGGAAGGAAGGAAGGAAGGAAGGAAGGAAAGGGGCATGACTGCCTTACCACCAAGGTTAGACCTGACAGGGACCATAAGGTTCCCGATGGTATCGCCAGTCATGTAGGCAAGGACAAACAGGAAAGGCAGGTACACTACATGCAAACAAACAGTAAAAATTAGGTCACAAGACCAGCGTTAATATAATAAAAAAGAAAAGATTAAGTCAAGTGTCGTTAAAAGTACAAAAATGCACTAAACTTAAAATCTGGACAAAAACTTCGAAAGATCACACTTACGAAGGTTACGTTTAAAAGATGTTAAGTTGGAAGCGCAAGCAGCCTCGTTAGAGAGACTGTTTCAACGTTTAACCACACGGTTTGCAAAGAAAAATTTCCGACAATTGGTGTTAATTTTATTTACCGTCAGCTTTAAAGAGTGGACTCGGGTTCTATTGTTGGAGCGAATTTCAAAAAAAAAAAAAAAATAGAATAATGAAAGTCCACGAGGCCATGGAGAAGAGAAAAAGTAAGATATAGGTCAGCTTTTAGCCGACGCAATTCAAGTGGCTCAATATTTAAAATACGAAGCCTCTCATCATATGATTTGTTGCGGAGAACAATAAGGTATTTCGTAAAGTGTCTTTGAACCGATTCAATGGCATCAATATCACTGAGGTGGTGTGGGGACCAAACAGGGGTTGCATACTCGAGCAATGGCCTGACAAACACTTTGAATGCCCAGATTAAAGTGTTCGTGTCTCCAGAAGTGAAAACTTTCCTTGAAATAGCAGCTCTATGACGAGCAATCTGGACAATGTGCCTACAGTGAGGTCCAGATTTAAGATCACTCGACAACCAGATTCCCAAGTCTTTAACAGGCCTAGTTTTAGGTAAACTGTGTCCAGGACAAAGGAAATAGTCGTAGCATTCGTTCGAGCGACCAATATGGAAAATACTACATTTACTAGGAGCGATTGGGAGCTGCCAAGTGTCTGCCCAAGAGACCAACTCACTGCCAGCTCTCCCAAGTTCGGCCCAACTTGAAAAGTCGATGACGGCGTATAAGAATGTACCAGTCAAAGACGTACCAGTCAATGACGTACCAGTCAAAGAGTGTAGTGTACAAACCTATAGGTTTGTACACTACACTCTTTGACTGGTACGTCAAGTTTTTTCCGTGTTCCGTTTGTGATGCATCCGAAAATGCCACCATTGTAACGAAACTATAAAAATTAAACTGCAGATTTAATGACTATGGGCACTCATTTGTTAAGTACCCAGTTACAGATGGTCGTAAGAGACAAGTAGAATTAGGAGGGAGAGATGAGATAAGAGTAGTCATGGATTCCAAGACTGTGAACGATACCGTTCATTTGTAGTTTTTTTTCCGTTTTACTCTCTGTCTGACTAATGCACAGCTATCTGTTTTGTACATTCTGCATTTCTCGATCAAACGCTTTGGGTCAAGTTTCCGATTCGTGCCTGTGCTGACAGACCTCGACTAAGAAATCTCACAAAATCTAGTCGTGAAGAATGCATGTATAACTGTTGCCGACCACTTTGCAACGTAGCAAGGCTAAGCGTCGTGCACCACAAGTTATTGTTAATACGATTAAAGTGATTGTTAGATTCTTACTTACCCTTAAAAGTAGTATAGTAGTCTTGTTTTATACGAGCTTATTTAGATCTTAATTATGTTGATTTCCAGTTATCTTCTTTTAAAAATATTAAATACTTGCGGAGTCGCTCGCTCATTCCGCGTCGTCTCGCTTCCCTCCCCCCTCCCGTCCTCCCCGTCTCGCTCCCTCCCCCTCATTTAATTTGCCGTTCGGTCGGTAGATGGCATTGTATGTTCGCGCTGCTGGCCGTTGCATTCCGGGCGCAGCTACTATCTCAGCGGGCCTTGGCTGCTACTCTTATAATTTGCCGTTCCGTCGGTAGATGGCGGAGATGGCATCGTATGTCCTGCTTGCTGCTGTGCTGCAGATGGCTGCGTTGCGGATCTTGTGTAATTATATGTATAGATTTTTGTGCAAGAATGTTGGTTATTAACTAGTTAATTATAGAGTAGTGGAGAAAAGTAACCTGACCGCCACAAACAGCGGACAATGTGGACAATTTTCCTCAAATGTTAGTTTCTTTTGTTTCTATAACTTTGGTTTAGAATTTAACACTGGGTTAAGTTGTAGCCTCCGGGGCAGCCAACTTGTAGGGCCTTGGCCTCGTGGTCCTCATTGTAAATCCGTCTCTCCAGAAACCATTCAGCGACGTCACAACATTGGTAACGGATGGCATTTTGACCTCGAGGAACTGGTATGTCGAATTCGTTTAGCAAACATATTACTGGGACTAATAAGGGCCATAATTGGAATGACAGCCGCCCTCGAGGTGGCGTTCGGAGAGACGGGCAATGTCAATTCAGGGAAACGAACTGAATGCGACCATGTTGAAATAGATTTACATCACGTTGACAAGGCGTGACGTGGTCCGGTGATGGGGGGGGGGGGATGTGCGGGGATGACGACCACGTTGACGACCTTGGTCTCAAGAAGTTTCTTTACGAGGCGTGTTTTATACCCAGGAGTGAAGTATTCTGCATTTCCAAATATAGGGAGGCATCCTGCATTTTTGGGAGAGATGCTTTCATGAAAAACTGACGTGTGTAAAATTGATTATAGTTGGGTCGAATGCAAAAATGTATGTGGATTTGTATAGGAAAATTCGTCCTCCCTCGAGTAAGGTGCACTCGGCTGATCGTGATTGATTGATAGTCTTCGGTTACAGACAGGAAGAGCCCACTGTTATTTGACCGCAAATTCTTTCATTATTATTAATGGGGGGGGGGTTCTGTCTGCCAGCTAGCTCCACTCTATACATTATGAATGAAGCAGTACTGTGCGCTGGCGAGGCACCTGCTGTCCACCGTGGATGCGTAGCGGGTGCTCTTTGGCTGTACATATCTGAATTTCCCATTCTTTTGCAAGGGTTTGGATTGAAAACGTCTTTTTAACGGTTTCTTTACTTTGGAAAAGGTAGACTCATAAATCTAGCCGCGTCAATGAATGAGAAAATATGCTGAACAAAAAAAGGGAGGAAATTGTTTTTTTTTTAACCTAATGATAAATCGATCAGAATCCTTTCCCCTCCCACTCCCCCCGTTATTCTTCGTTGAATAAAGGATACCTTATCGGCTTTATATGAATTGATAGATTGCATCGATCATTTTTATTTTTGTTAGACTAAGTAAAAAAGCTGAGCTGTACTCTAGCCGTTACGGTAAACACGTTTCTTTCGTAATTTGGCAGTGTAGTTTGTAGATTCACGAAGATTAATCTAACGATCCTACAGCAAAGCGGAGATGTCACAAGGGGGCAGAAGATGTTACTACAGGGTTACTTACAGAAAGCACGTCATCGTAACAGAGAAATGTATACTGATAACAGAGAAATGTATACTGATATGCCATTTGTTCATCGTCTGCAATTATCCGCTCACAAGATACACAGGCTAGGAATCTGAAATTTTACTGTTCTTAAAGACAAATTAAATACCATACAGACTACGTTTCTGAATTAAGGGTATCAAAAATTATAAATGTGTCATTTCTCCATTCAAATCTGTATAACTAAGATCGTAGTCCTTGTTTGTTTGTTTGTTTGTTTGTTTTTGTGTGGTAATCTCGATAATCCGTATTCTATTGACTTCCGTACTGGGAATCTCGAAAATCTTTATTCTCTTGAAGTCCGTAGTGTGAATGTCGATAATCTTAATCCTTTTATTTGTTAGTGTGTCTTTCATTAGAATTGTCTGTATAAGTAAAGATTCGAACTGTGTTTTTAACAAAGGCGCTCAGTATACTGATGACGTCATGTTTTTTTCCCAGTCACAATATTTTCATTCAAACGGGACCAAGGCCCTGGATCTAACTAAAATCTCATGAAAGCTTGGGAGACTGCTAATGGTAAATCACAGTATTTTCGTTCAAACGGGAAGAGTCACAACAATGCGCCATTAAACCAGCAACATCCGTACTGGGAAGTCCGTAGAGTCGGAATCCCGATAATCTTAATTATTTTGTTTGTGTGTCTTTCAAACTGAACTAGGGCAGCCCCCTCCCTCCCTCCCCCGGTATATGGCCAGTTCTATAGAGCATTCTAGTGATTTCCCCTTTGCATGAAAATACTGTGATTTCCCATTAGCAGCAGGCCAAACTTTCATTGGATTTAGTTAGATTCAGGGTTAAGAGACATAGAGGCCTAAATCCCGTTTGCATGAAAATACTGTATTTTCCCATTAGCAGCAGGCCAAACTTTCATTGGATTTAGTTAGATTCAGGGTTAAGAGATATAGGCCTAAATCCCGTTTGCATGAAAATACTGTGATTTCCCATTAGCAGCAGGCCAAACTTTCATTGGATTTAGTTAGATTCAGGGTTAAGAGACATAGAAGCCTAAATCCCGTTTGCATGAAAATACTATGATTTCCCATTAGCAGCAGGCCAAACTTTCATTGGATTTAGTTAGATTCAGGGTGAAGAGACATAGAGGCCTAAATCCCGTATGCATGAAAATATTGTGACTGGAAAAACTTAATGACGTCACCCGTACTGCGCCTCTTTGTTGAAAACACAGTTCGAATCATTACTTATACAGAACAGACAATTCCGTTTGGCAGACATTCCGTCTGGACGCACAAACAAAAGAAATGAGAATTAGTAGTGGGAATCTCGGTGATCTGGCGACACACACACAAACAAACAAACAAATATTACGATCGTAGTTATATAGATTATCTGTCTTATCTGTAGATTCGAACTGTCATTTCAACAAATACACAGTACCAAGAATTTCTAGGGTTGGGATGGAGAATTTGTGACTGAGACCCCATACTGCAACGTCTTAGATCTATTCACAGCCACCTACAGTAAAGGCCGGATCAGCTTTACCTTCTACAATGCTCCGCTAGAAGGCGCGACAAATAACGACGCTACAAGTTTGCCAAGTGGCGTCATCGGTTGATAGAATTTGGGACCCTCGTCTGTTAGTTTGAAATTTCGCCGCTCGGTGTAGAGAGGGCAGCACCTAGCAAACTTGCGCTTGCTTCAATGTCAATGGTAGATTTTACGCGGTTATTTTGTCTTGATCTGATCCGGCCTTTGCTGTAGGTGGCTGTGATCCATTGCAATTAGTTCCGTTTGAGTTTATAGAGGGCGCCACGAATTTTATGTTTCTACTCAGTTTTCAGCCTAAAATTAAACTGAACTAAATGAAACTAGCTTGTATTTAATTATTGTTTAGTTTAGCTTAGTTGTAATTTAGTTTACTTTAGATTTGGGCTGAAAAATGAGAGAAAAAATTACCAGATGGAACACGTGGCGCCCTGTAAATTCTTGACAGTACTGATGACGTCATGGTTTTTTTTTTCCCAGTCACAATATTTTCATGCAAACGGAATCTAAGCCACTATGCCTGTTAAACCTGTATTTAATAAATTTTAATGAAAGCTTGGGCGACTACTAACGGAAAAATCACAAACAGATTGGGCGACTACTAACGCAAACGGGAAACAGGCCGTATACCCGGGGGGGGGGGGGGGGGGCTGCCGTAGTCTACATGACTAAAGTGGGAATCTCGATACTCGTAATTCTTTTGGTTGTTTGTGGTCTTAGATCGTAACTGCATTTGGTATCTAAAGTGTGCGCGGCCTATATCTTGAGTTCGCCGCAGAACGAACACAGACAATCGATTGTACGTTTTCATCAGCAGAGTGCCTTATTGATATCCAAGATGGTTACAAAAACAATGGCGGCCGTCGATTAAAGCCGCCCCCTCCAGGAAGATGTAGCCGCTCATAAAATACTTCCAGGACTCAAGATACCCCGCGCACACAATAGGCGTCTGTGTCTCTATGATAACCGTTTTTAAGGACCTTCCACAATAATTGGCAGGGGCAGTGACGTCACAGTATTTTCATACAAACGTGATATCACAACAGTGCTCTATAAAACCGGCCAAGTAGGTGGGGGGCTGCCCTAGTTAGATCTACGGGAAATGCCAGCTGCCAGTCTTTTGCCTGAGTGGAATAGGTACGCTAGCACTAGCAGGGAACACTTCTACAGCACTTCAACAATTGTCTCTTTGTAACCATAACGAAAAATTAAAGAATTTAACAAATTTAATTACTAAGAAAAGACAGAAATTGAAATTCTGTGGTGGAAATTACAGGGAAAGTGCGGCAAGTACTCGTCTTTATTTACGTCAGTGGCTTAGATAATCTATATAAGACCTTAAAAGGCGCCAGTTCACCATTTCGATAACGTTGCCCGTCTTCTAAACACAGCATCCACGTTCCAGATTCTCCGTCGTCCAATAGGCTGATGTGGGTCACGTGATTTCATTTTAGTTACGAAAATTTGCGGCGCTGCTGCGAAGTATTGTTCCTTTTTTAAAATTTACGCCAGTTTTCTTTGCATTGCTCGAAGATTCCACGGTGCTGCATCTAGGAGGTGAAAAGGTGAAAAGGCACCTTTAACTAGCAAGTTTCGAAACGTGTCATGGCAAGCTATACCAAAAATGCTAATTAAATCACCACACTTAAAAACTGCATGGATAATACGTAAACTCTGCGGGGAAGTGAGGTAATCACAGATTCAGTGTACGTTTCCATACCATAGCCGTGGGTTAAGACGTTACCATACTATATCACCATGTTACCACGTTCCCATGGCAGGCACCAGGGTTACCATGTTACCATCTAAACCATTAAAAACTTACGGTCTATATATATATATATATATATATATATACCTCTTCTCCTCTTGAAGTAGGAAGCCTAAAAATATGAGAAAGGTGTCAAAAGACTGGAAATTAATCCGGATTTCGCGTAGGCGTATTTTCGTAGTTCTAGGTAAATTTCTTCCCCTCGAAAAAAGCGAAAAAGCCCCTTTGGACCATTGTTGAAACGAATTTTTCGAAGTTGATTATTAGTTTCAGAATATCACATCTTCCTGCTGTGCGGATGGTCCACAATTGTTGTGCCACGTAAGAGGCGCGTAGTCCAGTAGTGTTGTCGGTAGGATTACGGCTGGCAATGCTAACAGCCGACATTCAACAATGAGGCACGTGCAGCTCGCTGATGGAACGACTGTTGGAGTTGCATTTTGGATATTTCAAATACAAACTACCTATTTAGCCTTAAATTTGCTAAATAGGTAGTTTGTAATGAAACGTAATGTAATGAAACGTAATGTAATGAAACGTAATGAAAATACGTAAATCTACGAAAAGATTAATGCGAAATTAGGCATATTTTGTTTAAATATGCCTAATTTCGCATTAATCTTTTCGTTTCTTTCTATTCATACCGATGACCAACACGTAATTTGCTCCAATCTTGTGTTGTTTATTTTAACCTTTGAAAAATTATCCCAAAACTCCATTGCATCGAATGTTTTTATCCGTTTTTTTGTGTGCTGTACTCTTGAGTGTTATTTTAAACTGAATTTACGCAGTTTTATGATACAATTTTAAGACAATTGCATGCAGCCTGTTGCTTCGACTGTATATTTACGACAATTTTTTATTGCTGGAAAAATAAAATGCATGCGCAGACGAATTAAAATAAAATGTATATATACATTTAAGGGAAACGAAAGAAAATATTCCAACCATTATTTACGATCTTGGGCTCATGCAAATCCTGTAGCTTTACCAGAGGGAGGATTTCACGATAAATTTAACTCTCATAACCGTTTTTCTTGCGATTCTCCTTACGACATCGCCGTAAATTACAAAAAAAAAAAAATCGCGGTGGGTTTGGCGTTGGAAAAACGCCAAGGTGGGGAAGGCAGGGAAAAAAGGGAGGACTGCGTGGGTGTGTTGGAAGCTGATTTTTTTTTTTTTTTACTCGTTCGAATTTTTTTTTCCGTCTTATTTCCTTCCTCGTTTTATTTTTTTAAGTCTTCGTCTGTTTGGGTTCTCTTTCGTCTTTTGGATTTTTGCTGACGTTGACGGTCGAACGGACGACGGAAAAAGTCGAAGGAACCAACCAGCTTCCAGAAGTAATATCCATGAGTATGTTCACGGAGATGGAAGGATTGTGACACGGGGGCCAATGGCCGAGGTCTTTAAGTTATGATTTGGCACTTTATGTCAAGAGCCCCCTTTGGATGGGAAAGAAGTGTGCTCAACTGAGCAAGCTTAGCGAGCAGACTTCGAGATGTTTGGGAAAGCATTTATGACATTTTTTTTTTCGAAGGCGTGTCCAGTATAGATGTAGCCAATATTGGCATTCAAGTGATTAGGCCGACGGCCATATTGTTATTTCTCAATCTACATCATTAAACACGTACGATGTGTGTGTTTGTGTGTGTGTGCGTACCTCTACTCCTCTTGAACTACGGCACTACAAAGATTAGAGTACCGTCAAATAAAAAATGATTAAATTGCTCTTCCGTTAGGCCTACTTTCATGGCTGTAACTTTATTTTTTGACCCTGAAATATGCGTAAACCTACTCAGAAAATTGCTCATGACGTCAAAGTTTGATCAGGCAAACCCTAAAAAAAACCTGATTCATGTCGTCAACGTTCGATCAGGCAAAGTTACTGTTCAGTTCTCTTAAATCGTAACCTATATGTTGCAAATAAACAGTTCGGCCAATACGTGTATTCGAACCCGTACCATAGCCTCCTTTGATCTAACTGTATACGGAATGAACTATCTTTACATAAAAACTAATCCCTTTGAAAATTCGTTATAAGGTTGGATGCATTTTCCGTAGTACAAAGATTCACCGAGTGGATCTTTCTTCCCACCATACCCAAGGATAGAGCCATAACACTTTCGGACACTCCTCGTCCCTACCCTCTTTATATACTTCTGAAAAAATACACTAACCCCTTCACGGTAATGCCTAGCACGAAAACGAAAACTAGGAACAGCAAAGAAAAACGAGCTTGAGAGAGTTCCATAAGAAACTGATCACAGCGAGCAAAACATAGTCGAGTGGATAGCTCCCTGATCCAAAAACAGATCACAGGTCGAATCACGTCTCACACCTACGGGACTCTACAAAACGAACCCCACATCGTTCGTACTGTCCTAAATGTTGAAAATTAAAGTGAAAGTGCAAATGAATTTGAAAGTTCCAGTTCAAAACTTTGTAGGAAAGAAATTAAATGAAAAATTAGAAAAAAATAAACAAAAATGGCTCTCCTTTTATGGCGTAATGATTGAGCAATGGCGAAGGAATTGTCAGGAGCAAGTCCAGATATCTTGCGTCCTGGTAGGTAATCCATCAGAACAGCACTTAAATTGTTGGGGATGTCCACAAATGACGTCCTCCAGACTGGCAGAAAAACCCTCAACAATATAAATAAACCGCGTTTTAATTTTCGGCCGATTTGTAAGTACATTTGGGCCTTGATCACAAGACTAAAGCGTTAACAAAACGTGTGGTAAATCACTTGATGCTTTTATCTTGCGAAGCGTGACTCGGTGCCAGTGGAGTGAGCAAAACGAACGTCTAGCGAAGTTAGGCACTGTTTTTAATTTTAGTTTTCTTCATGCAGGAAATGGGTCGGTAGTGACATTTGCCGCCATATTAGCACCAGTATGGGTTTTGGACGGCATAACTACAAGGTGCACTACATAAAAATGGAGGGAAAAAACAACGGAAGAGCGGATTTCTTAGGCTTAAAATAACGTTGTTTTCTCCAACAACAAAAATCGCGCGTTTTAGGTCTAAGGAATCACTCTTCACAGCATCGGCTTCAATATGACGCTCTTTTGTTTCTCTCTGCAGTGCCCCTTGCAGCTAACCCATTAAGGCTCCAGCGTAGAGCGTGTCACTGCTCTATAGCCTCGATCAGTCATGAGGTGCTTGAGTGTTCATGAAGTGCTTCAGCGGCAGTTTTCATCCCTGATTTGAGTTGGAACTGAAGGCTGAAAATTAACCAATAACATTAAAATTTGTTACAATCATAGAAAACAAGTAAAAGAAAGGGCACTTTTAGTCAGATAATTTTTTTTGGAGCCGTGTCTCATGTAAAGCGTATGAGAGTACAGATTATGCAGGGAAGGGGGGACACGTCAGCATATTGCTTGTTTGTGCCCAGACTTACACAAATCCAGCCTTAAATGAACCGGCTCAATTTTGAACCTTTCTAGAAGTTTTAGAAAAAAAGAACATACCAATGACAGCCATGTAAAGAGCCCGCACCAGCCAATCGTGCTTCTTAAAGTGAGATTAAACTGTCAGCTCATGATCGACTTGTCTGGTAGCCTGGCTTCTACCACGTAACGAAAGTATGAAAGAACTGCATTTGGCAGGCCAAAACCAATTTCTAAACATATATGACGTACCGGATAGTCAAGTGACGCATTATTAAACTTCTTGGCGATGTGCGCCTAATCTTTGGTTACCACGGTGACAAAAGGTCAGTAGCAGCCTTAGCTTTCCGCCTAATCTCGTTACGCTTATCGCCCTACTATGCGAATACATAGCGGTAGAGGCAACCTCAGTACGTAAAATATTACTCGATACTTGAGTTAACCGTAAATTGTGGAAAATATCTAAATATATAATTACACAGGATCCGCAACGCAGCCATCGGCAGCGCAGCAGCAATCTGCATCTGCAGCAGCTGCATACGATGCCATCTCCCGACGGAACGGCAAATTATAAGAGTAGCAGCCAAGCCCCGCTGAGATAGTAGCTGCGCCCGGAACGCAACGGCCAGCAGTGCGAACATACGATGCCATCTACCGACCAAACGGCAAATTAAATGGGGGGGGGGGGTTGGAGTGAGACGACGCGGAATGAGCAAGCGAAGCGAGCGACTCCGCTAGTAAATTAATAATAACTAGGGCAGTCTCCCGTGTATGGCCGGTCTTATAGAGCATTATTATGATTTCATGTTTGCATGAAAATACTTTGACACCTAATGTTTTTTTTTATTCTCACCAGCAAAAAAACCCCCCCCCCCACCCTTCTTCACTTTGAGAACTGTGTTGGTGGTCCCAAGCCCTACCGTCTTCTTAAAATAGACCGTTTTTTTACATTTTTAACGGCATGTAGGCCGCTTGTGGTCCCCCAGCCACCCTATTCTATCAGGTTGGTCTTTGATTTTTTTATATTTATATATTTGTTTTTTATTTATTGTTGTTTTTAAGTAATGATAAATCCCACTGTCTGGTGCTTTAGTTTTTAGTATTCACTGTAGCATACAATTTTTTAGCACTTGTTTATACTTTTTAATTATACAGCATCATTTTGGGCCTTTTAACACTTTTCACACCCTTCCCATGTCCTGCACGTTTGGCGATGCCATCGGGGGCCTTTGAGTCCCTGGCAGGTTTAACCTTGGTGGTAAGGCATTCGTGTCCCCAAACCTCTTACCATCATCATTAAGGGTTTTATGTACACTGTATTTACATGTAATTGTGGCTGGCTGTTAGTGACTCCCCAGTCCTTGCCAGGCCCGTTGCTATGGCAACAAATTTTATTATTATTATACCTAGGGCACCCCCCCCCCCCCCCGGTATTTGGCCGGCTTGAGAGAGCTTTGTTGGATTTCCCGTTTGCGTGAAAATACTGTGATTTCCCGTTAGCAGTCGCCCAAGCTTCCATTTGATTTAGTTAGATGCAGGGTTAAGAGACAAAGAGGCCTAGATCCCGTTTGCATGAAAATATTGTGACTGGAAAAAACATGACGTCATCAGTAATGTCCATATTTGTTGTAAACACAGTTCGACTCATTGCTTATACAGACAATTCAGTTTGAAAGACCCAAACAAACAAACAAGGGTTATTGAGATTCCCACTGCGGACTTCAATAAGACAAAGATTATCTAGATTCCCACGTTGCGGACACACACACACTAACAAACAAACAAACAAACAAACATTACGATCTTAGTTATATAGATTGTCGTAAAACTTAGTATTGGCACGAATGATATTCTATTTAAAATCTAATAAACAACATTTTCATTAAAAATAAAACACCTATTTACGTTGGTTGAAGCGCTCTGACGGCGATTAATGGTCGTCCTACAACAGTTGTCTGCTTTCACGGCTAGTTACTAACGGTAAGTTTGTAATAGATCGTCGGGAAAACAAAACTACTTTATTCATGAAGGCGGCGGTTGAAAGTACCAATCCTAATAAACACTAAACGAACCGGTAAGTGCATCTAGCAACAATTTATATACTTTCATCATTTCGTGCAAACAGGAATTATGAATTCGAGCGAGAAACCACCGCAGTGCAACTAGGGCGTATAGTATTCAAGTTAAAGTTATTTTAAAGTTGATGTCTAAAGGAGACGATATATTCTCGTTTCAAATATAACTCGAGCGTAGTTTAAGTATCGATAGATTTTCTCAACCACTTGTTACATTTCCAAGCTGATAAAAACACCACACGCAAGCGCGTGATATTTTTTCAGCTTCAGAATTCAACTCGTGATTGAGAAAATTTATCGAAAATTTTTTCTACTGGGAAAAAAATCCAGAAAGAGTAGGGACAAACACACGAATTTGCGCTAGGAAACCTCCGATTATCGCAGGGGGTTCGAGATGGCGTCCAGAATTGACCAGAATAAATCCCAGAGCCGCTGAAGAAAGCTGGCAGTCTCTCACACCACCCTGGCCTGGCCTGCACTGGCTGGAGGGAATAGCCAGGATCGCCTTTCCAGTTACAAACCAGATCATCTTGCACCGGGAATCGCAACCAGAGCGGCGTAACGTTATTAAGCAGAAAGCTAATGCTGCCGGTGATATTCTGTCACCATGGTAATCAAAGACTGAGCGCACATCACCAGGAAGTTTAATAATGCGTAACTTGACTATCAGGTATGTCGCGTATGTTTAAAAATTGGCTTAGGCCAGCCAAATGCAGTTCTTTCATGCTTTCGTTATGTGGCGGAAGCCAGGATACCAGACGAGTCGATCATGAGCTGACAGTTTCATCTGATAGAATACCGTGTGCTCGTCAACCGTGTTAAGGTTGCACGACTGGCTGGTGGCTGCCTTTACGCAGGGCCGTAACAAAGTAGTTTGGCGCCCGGGGGCAAAGCATAGAAATGGCGCCCCTCCCATACACCGCGAAAGTACAAAGGCGCCCCTTCCCGTACACCGCAAAAGTAGAAATGCTAACTATTGTATATCATTATCGTAGCACAGAAATGGCGCCCCTTCCCACACACCGCGAAAGTACAAGAATGGTGCCCCTTCCCATACACTGCGAAAGTAGAAATGCTAACTATAATTGTATATCATCGTAGCACAGAAATGGCGCCCTTTCCCATACACCGCGAAAGTACAGAAATGGCGCCCCTTCCCATACACCGCGAAAGGAGAAATGCTAACTATTATATATCATATATCATATACCAACAGCAACAAATTACTTCAGGGCCATTGTTTGTCACTATAAGAAGATAATTCTTCGAATATTCGTTCAAAATTCAAAAACTATCGTTTTTTATTTACTGTGTAGGTCCGTCTCGCTAACTTTTTTAATTGTTTGGTGCCCCCAAACTCAATCCTGGGGGGGCAGTTGCCCCCCCCCTGCCCCCCCGTACTTTACGGCCCTGCCTTTACGGCTGCTTCCGATAATTTGTTAATGACTTCAAGTCTTAACATCGCTACTACGTTAATTATACATGTTTTCGTTTACAACAAAAAAATACTTGTTGGGATATGCTGGAACTTTGATTTGCTGAAATACAAGCAGATTCGTATTTTTTTTTCTGGTAAAAAACGTTGGACTCCGTCATTTTGATGCTGGTCCCTTAACGGCGCCTGTTCAACATTTCGATAGCGTTGCCCGTATTCTAAACACAGCATCCACGTTCCAGGTTCTCCGTCATCCAATAGGCTGATGCGGGTCACGTGATCTTGTTTTTCAATCGCGGCGCTGCTGCGAATAGTGTTGTTCCATTTTTTTATTTACTGCTTACTGCTACTTTCTGTATATTGCTCGAAGATTCGACGGTGCTGCATCTAGGCGTTGAAAAGGTGAAAAGACGCCTTTAAGATCAGGAATAGTGGCTTTTGCACACGTATTTATGTTGCCTCTGTGTAGTACGTTTTGGGAAATTGAGGCCCCTCATCCCTCCACCCCCCCCCAAAAAAAAAAGAAATTCCCCACCCATACATTTTTTTTGTTTTTGTGCTTACTTGGAAAAAAATAGAAGCTAACCCACGCCGCCAAGGCTGTATGCCGTGGCGCCCGCGTCACGTGACTGGGCTGGTCCACTCCAAGCCTTCCTACATTTAAAAGACTTAACGCTCGGTTTTACGTAGCATGCTAGACGCGTCGTCCAAGCGTTGCGCTGAACTGAAAGCACGAAGAACGAAAAACCCCAATCGTAGCATTGATTAGTGTTAGTGGAACGCCCAAAAACATGGTAATCCTTTCATTATTAGAGTTACCGGTGTAGCAGCACTAACCGAACATTATTTTACGGTAATGGTGTCTATTCTTGAAGTCTTCGGACGATTTACTGCTACGTTAAAGGATCGTTTAACACATTTTTAATGAGAATAGAAAACGCCGTAGCGTATTATACACTACTGTCTGTACACACGTACATTCGTTCTTCTTCTGTTTGAAATTCATGAAATTAATCCTCCGGAGACTTTGTTTTGACGTCGAGTGGACAAAGAGGTACGCAGCATGAAGCCATTGTTGTTAAACTTTAATAATTTGGTGTCAATGCAGTGTTTTAAGTTTAAAATCCGCGTATCACGAGTACCTTTCACAGTTCAATCCGCATGCTACAGCAGTTCATTTTTGGGGTGTTCGCAGCGCAACTGTGGCTGAATCGGCGGCTAACTGGACGACGCGTCAAATTTCTAACGTTAAGCCTTTACATCCAGGAAGCCTTGTCCATTCAGACGGCCAAAGATCCGCTATTCTCGTTCGTTATTGGCTAACTCACGATGACATCACGGCACACAGCCATGGCTCGTGGTATAGGCCATATTCGTGTAGATACGTTTTCTCATAAGGAAGCTTAGTTGAATGAATTAATTCCTGGCACTTTTTTTTTAAGTCCCGCATAATAGGTCAGTTGTTGGATTCGTAAATGCATTCACTTGCAAGTCGAGGACGGTGACCACTGGTTTGTTGCTGCTCGCTTTGCTCGGGTTTCCCAGGTCCCCTAACAAAGCTTGCGGTTAGAGCTGAGACCTGGCAACGTCAGGTGACTTGGAAATAACGCTACAACGTCATTACTTACATAGTTGACATTGAGGTTTTGCATAATGTTGGAATTTAGGTCTTACGGCATGGGCTTCTGGGTCAATCTAACCATGATCAATGTAATACAATCCATTTATTTTCACCTATGGAGTGCACACTCCCTTTTAATTTTATTTACTATATTTCACTATTAAAACTACGAATAATTAGGCACAAATTATGCATAAGTTGTATGAACTAATAAATCTTGGATCACATGCATAAGAGGCCCTTGGATTTGCGACATAGGTACAAACAGTCCATTGGCACCCAATATGTAATGCTATGTGCAAGAAAAAAAGTAGTTTGCTATTTTGCTAAGACATTTTCTTTATATGGACTACAACAAAAAACTACATCGGGAGTACATGAATTCAATAAATACGGATACAAACCTACTCATGTTGTCCTTTAGACTTAAATGTCAGATTGCCTGAGTGAGGAATCGAACCCACGAGCTTTGAAATCAAAGGCCGAGATCCTACCGCTGAGCCGTGTCAGTCGTGTCAATGTGGCTCAGCGCTAGGACCACGGCATTTGATTTTCAAAGGTCGTGGGTTCAATTCCCTGCTCAGGCTATCTGACATTTAAGTACAAAAAGCAACTTAAATAGGTTTGCATCCTTATTTATTTAACCCATATATAGTGTGCGCGGTGTATCTTGAGTCCTGGAAATATTTCATGAGCGGCTACGTCTTCCTGGAGGGAGTGGCTTTAATCGACGGCCGCCATTGTTTTTGTAACCATTTTGAATATCAACAAGGCACTCTGCTACCAAAAACATACAATCGATTATCTGTGTTCGTTCTGCAGCGAACTCAAGATAGACCGCGCACACTCTAGAGCTCACTGGCTCCGTCCTGACTTGCTGACTGACTCGCTTATCGTCCTGTTTAAGGAGTACATGAAGTTCGTTGGAATGATGGGTAACCATTCAATGTTGTCCAACCGTTGGACGGGTCACATCATTCAGGGCTTCGAAAACCCCAAGCCAAACTCAACCAAACTCATCCAGTCTGGAGGCAGAGCGGAGTTTGCTAATGGGCATTCTGTGTGTTAACGGTACCAAACTGCCTCCAGATGGATGAGTTTGGTTGAGTTTGGATTGGTAGTTATCGAAGGCGCCCATTATTTCGATCTCTTAAATCGTAATCTGTCTTGATACTTCATTAGAGGAAAAAATAAGCGTGTATAGCTAGGGTTAGTGGATTAATGCGTAAGGAGCAGGTTTGCCGTAAATTCAAGCTGGTATTCAATACCTGTACGCCTATAAAGTAAAATTAATACGGCTCTAATGACATACACGATTTGTCTTCTAATACCCCCGTATTCTGCGTCACTGACACTGTAGGCTTTGCCAAGTAAACAAGCACCAAGTTAGTAACAAGAGAGGTTAAAAACTAAAATAGTGAACAAAGAAACACTTTTTTTTGCGACGTTTCGGGACGTGTTTGTATTTTTCTAGCTAGGGAACTACAGTATATAAACTGGCATCTTTCACCATCTCATTTCCTCCTCTCTACAATTTGTAGAGAAAAGCCAGGTTTCCTATTGTTGGTTTCTAACCCGATTTATAGTGTCCGTGGCCTATCTTGAGTTCGCCCCAGAACGAATACAGATAATCGATTATATGTTTTCGATAGCAGAGCACCTTGTTGATATCCTAGATGGTTAGAAAAACAATGGCAGCCGTCGATTAAAGCTGCTCCCTCCAGGAAGATGTAGCCGCTCGTAAAATACCTGCAGGACTCAAGTTACGCTGCGCGCACAATAGGTCTTTTTTAAAAACTTAAACTTTTTAATTTTGGTATTACACACTTGTGCGCTTGTCGTTGTGATGGGTGACACGCAAAGAGTATTTTATGTTTCGACGGTAGCCATGTGCTAACATATGTTCTTGCTTGATAATCGGTGGTGTTCAGAACCGCTACGTTGCAAAACAGTGCTTCTTTCTGCATCGTATTGACTGTTACCCTTTTTTAAGATCTAGATTTGGGATTTGTTTAACATCTCTGTAATGTGTGGTGCAGTGGCAACCCGGACCACTGCACTGTGACTGAGGTTGGCGGTAATGACCTTGTTGCCAACGCGCCATTAAGCCTCGCCCCCCCCCACCCCTTTCTTTATTACTAGCAGTCTTTGCAACAGACAAAATAACTTTATGGAACTAAGTACTGGACTTGTAGTCATGACTTGAAACTTTTTTTTTTATTGTCATCATCATTCAGCATTATGATGACAGTAATTCTTTGGTCTCCAATTGATTCTTTCAATTCAGATGTACAGTCGACAACCGCAACGAACCTGAAGAAACAAAAAATGGTTCATTTTGCCTGAAATTTTTTAAGAATAATAATAAATGAAATGAATTTTCATTGTTCACAAGAGGGCACAAGAGGTGAGAATGGGTTGCTTTACCAACCACTTATGACTCTCCTAATTTACAAGTTAAAACTCACTACAAATGTTAATGTAAAATTTTAAAATGACAAAACGCCTGTAGTTTCACTAAAAATGGCTAACTAGAAGATTCATATATGTTGATATTTCGTCGAGAGTTCTTGTAAATTTAGTTTAAAAGAGCAGCGATCTGGTCGCTTCAAGTCTGGACGTAGGTCCTCTTGGTCTAAGGACTTTTTTTTAAAGAAGCAACCGAGTAAGAAGACACAACTTTCCCACTTAAGGAATTCCAAACCAGAACAACTTGAAGGAAGAAATACTACTTCCTACAGTCAAGTCTACACATTGGGAGAATCAATTTGAGGTTGGGACCACAGGTTCTATTAATTCTGTTAAAATGTGTGTCAATTAATTCCCTGGCAGGTCTAACCTTGGTGGTAAGGCAGGCATTCGTGTCCCCATACCTCATCCCCCTGACCTTCCCACGGCTAAATTTATATCTTTATATGACATTGTCTTCTGCTTTTAAATTGGGCTGGCTGTTAGTGATCCTAGGGTCCTTGCCTGACCTGTTGCTATTGTGACAAACTGTTATTATTATAGAGCCTGTGGTCACAACCTTAAAATGTTTGTCTAAAGTTAGCTGCGTCAGATCTACAAAGAACTGTTTTTTAACCCGATTCGGCGCAGCCCAAAAAAAAAATCCTTCGGACAGTTTGTTGTGTTAGAAACACTGCCTTCCTTTATGGAATTTGATAAATAAAGGGGACTGTAAAACCGGTGGAAAAAAGCTTTATATTTTATTGCATTAAGAAAACGGTTTGGAAGAATTCCTGGTACAACAGTCAAGAGGGATGGACTGGAAGAAAAAAAAAAGAGAGAATGGTCCCGATTCGTATTTCTTCGACCTTCCACGAAATAAAACATCTTCGACGTGAGCTGATTGGCTGGGTAATGGCTCTCTCCAAATCAGGCAGAGAATCATTTCTACTTGGGGACCGGACGAAAAGGAGAAGAAAAGAAACCGTTCAATTTTGAACGACACAATCCTCCATCTCATTCCATCAAGACCGAAGACAGAGAACCACTCGCCTCAACTCACCTGTGTGTACGCCATCTTAGTTCCAGTGGCGTATTCCAACCACTGACGTGAACCAGACGGGGAAGTGTGGTGTAAGGAAAGAATGGGATGATATATAAAACTCCATGGTCTGTGTGCCAACGCAGGAATGTGATTGTGTTATAGAGAATTCTTGCCAGCAAAAGGCCGTTCTTTTCGTCGTGTTGGTACATTAATTTTGTCTCGGGTTTGGGGGAGGAAAGAATGATTCGTAGAGAAAAATATTGCCTCTCTCTCGTCTCCTAGCTTGCTCAGGGAAAGAGAACGGGTATTGGCTCGGCCCCAGGTTGTTATTTTCTGTCCGTTTCGTATCAACTTTTGGTGATACGCCGAGCACGTGATTGAGGAAAACGGAAATCGATAGCATTCGCTACTTGGTTGCTGGGTGGCGCTGCGCGAGCGTTGCCAAGATCACCACTGTTACCCTGGCAACAACAACAACGAGAGAACGAATGAACGATCTAGCGTGTGGAGTATTACACGCGCCGGTTTGCTATTACAAAACGTAAATTCCTTCTCGTTCGTTTCTGTTTTGGGTGTAAATACCCCCATTTTATCGTTGCCCGAAGCAGAATTGCTATTTAGCTGGGAACGATAAAAGAGTCATTTAACTTAAAGGGGCCTACCCTCTAAAATGAAATATGTGTCAGTTTGCCTTGGTAGTTGACAGGAAGTTCATCCGGAAAGCTGTATCTCCCTCGTGTTTGTCTGCCCAGTGGGAAATGCAGTGAATCAAATATTGTCGTTTTAATTATTAAAACGTATCTCCTGTTTTATTCCCCAGTGTGTGCTCAGATCGGTGATCCGTGTCTTGCCCCCCCCGCCCCATGATGTGATGTAAATAGTTGAGGACTTGACCGCCTCAGTCATGCCATGAGGATGATGGACTTCTCCCAGTTGGCTTTACCTTAATCTGTTCATTTGAATTGGAACAAACAGAAGTAGTGTTTAAGTATTTATACACG
>JAHWFP010082736.1:0-32885 GCA_023313725.1 Lithobius niger
AGTTAATTGTTTGGTTTATAGGCGCGTGCGGGTGCTTTAAATTATCGTGGGTCAAAACTTATTTGAATCTTGGTTCACCCGCTAAAAATCACATTTTCGCCAAATGTTGAGTTTTTGACATTCCAGTACACCATTTTAACCGCCTCGAAACGAGCTTTCCGATGGTGCCAATTCCATACCTCTAGCTCATACCACTAAGTTATTTGACAAAAACTAAAAAAAGTAACATTAGAGTTGGTTACATATTCTTTCAGCTTTGAGCTAGGTACATGTCAAAGAAATAGCAGTTAAATAAAATAAAATGCCTGGTGCTTCAATTTGCAACCTCGCCCGTAAACCAATTTTTTTTGCGTGGCCTAACAGCTCTTTTCTGGAATGTTGGGTGATTTTCATACAAATATTAATAAAAGTATTAGCTATTGCCAGTTTCCCTAACTAAACATCTTGTGAACACCTGTAAATTGCCATTGAACGCACCTGGAAAAGTCGGGGAAATTGAGAATTACCGTAACAAATTCTCTGAACCCTAAATAAGGACAGTCAAATCGCCAACGAATAGAACGACTTTTGAGTACACTAAAAAAAAAAAATAGATGGAAATCGAATACACATTGTTTTAATATAGTTGTTTCATTGAAACTAAGACTTCCATACTTTGAGGTCAGTAATGCAGCTGCTGAAACAAAATGTTGGTCAGTTACCGTTTAGCTTTGAACCATTGAACATTTCTATTTTTAAACATAGGGGCTGGCTTATTGTGGCCATGTAATGCCGAATTAAGTTTCAGTTTGTTCCAGTATCGGGGTGAAGGTTTGAAGCATTACGTTTGAAAATCAAAAATTCGAGACTAAGGCACGGGAGTTTACAAGTTGCTTTGGCCAAACTGCGTGGCTCGCCATGGGAAGTGACTTTCCTGCTCCCTCACTTTGGTTGTGTTTATAAACTAGAGAGAAGTGAGACTGATTCCTCTTCCCTACATCCTACAATGTCATTAACAGTCTCGCTCGTTTAAAAAGAAGAAAAATTAGCAACAATAACTGCCATGTCTATTTCGATCCTCATTTTACTAGCTTAGAAAACATTTAATCTACTTTTGTGTTGGCAGCCATGTTGGATCAGGAAGTGAAAGGAAACTGACCAAGAAAAAAACTTGCCTCACTTGGCTCAGCAAGATCTGTTCCATGACGTCATGCTTACATCATGGGTGGTTTGGCTCAGTTCCTCAAGACAGTTATTCTCACGTCCCTCTAACTTAGAAACACAACCTTGTCCATACAATTGGGGAATCTCTTCAGTTCCACGGCCGTATATTGATGCTGCTTCATTGAGCAATTAAATTAAGCCTAGCCAGCTGTTGTTAAAAGTTCCGATGGAGAGCAGAGAAGGACCACTTGTTACAACTTGCAGGACTGTCTTATACCGAACAACTCTGGAAGAAACTACACCTCCATAGTTTAAAGGAATGCGTAAGGAGGAAAGCTAACAAAGATCCTCCACAACGGTCCATCCATCCATAACGGTGTCTGAACTTTACAGCCAAAACAATTCTTACTATTAACAAGGAACACCTACAATGGATATCCTTTAGTCTTCGACAACTGCAACAGACTGCCAGAGGATGGTGTCCATTCCCCTATTAACTGTTCAAAACCGTCTCGATAAATGTAATTGTAGTTTATTTACATCACTGTCTATTTCTTTGTAATCTTTACATTATTAGCCCACTTAAGTGTAGACTTTCGTATGTGAAGCGACACTTCAATAAAAATAACGATGGATAAAGTGCTTATGCTTAAAGGATCGTGCTATCGTGCCTTAACTGTGAATAAAAACTTTTAAGCTGTGTGGAAAAAATAAAAGATGATAAATGGCTCGCCAACGATAACTAGGTATAAAAAAAACCTAATAATTGTAAAAGACATCACAAGCTTCCCTCTCATCTTCTGGCTGTCAACTTTTATGCTAATGGAGAGGGGGGGGCGGGCGGAGAAGCTGCTGAAAAATGGACTTGGTACTACGCAAACCTTCGGCTCAAGTATTTATGCAATCTGTCTCATTCTTGGCACAAAGGAATAAAAGAAGAATGCTCCAAGTTTGCTGGTCGGACGTTTGGGGCACCAGGGGAGGGGGTGGATAAAGGCACAAAAAAACCAAATAAGATGTAAGATAAGTCAAGTTTCCCAAAAGGGTCGACCTTTGAAAATTGTGACATCCTTTCAAAAGTCGACCAGTTTTGGCAACTTCTCTTAACATTGGTTTTCGGTAGATCACTCCCGTACGGCTGTGAAGCCTATTGCGAAGACTTTGTCAGTCTGTTGCTTGTTTCAACTTCAGAATGGTACCAGGTAAAAGAAAAATGGTATTCACCATCAGATGAAGCGTTCAAATATTAGCTCAGCGAATTAACACTTTGTTGCTTCCGTATAGCCAATAGGTTTTCTCTACGTAACTAAATGAAATAACATTTGATTGTCGCATTTAAACACCACAGCAAAACACACAACCGTAAAAACAAGACATTCCGTTAACGACACAACATTAGCTTTCATTTAAAAATGTCTCGATTTACCGTCTTGCATGGATGATTGGACTTACTCTGGAACAAAGTTCCGGGTTTGCTGTTACTTACGAAATTAAAACAGCAGGTAAAAATTGTGCCTTCAATCACAGCAAAGTCAAATCTCCCGCACCGTGTTGTAGTTAGGAAGATGTATGGTAAACTGTCTGTCTCGCATAAATGAACAAGCGTACTCTTGAATTCAACTCTACGGTAGCTGCTACTTACAAAATTAAAATGACAGGTAAAAATTAGGCCTAAAAGCTAACACATTTTGAACCGGTAATTGTGATGGTTACTTTTAGATTACATAATAGAGAGTGCTGTTGCAGTGCACGATAGAGCTGTGTGCAACAACCTTTTCGGAAGTGCATAGAAGACCAGTGGTGACTAGGTACTCGCTGCACCCGCTTGTCTTCTCGATTACCATAAAAGTAAGAGCCTACAAAAGTGGAAAAAAAAGCTTGTGACAAAAAAGCTCCGTAGCCTACATCGTTAGTGAGCCATCTCCCCCCACACCTTAAAAAGTTTTTATTTCCCAGTTAAGGAAGCAATTTCAAATTTGTACGCCCCTCCTACCTCCCTTATCCAAATATCAATTAATTTGTGGTGCGTGAGATATTTACGTAAAAAAAACCCTCCTGACAGGGGATAGATGAACCACAAGAGCATCAACATTCAAAAACGGCATTTAATTTTCGGGAAAATTTGCATCCCTTGATCACCTAGACAAGACAAATCAATGAATGAGGAGTACACATACAACCTCCTGTGTATACTAAAATAATTTTCACACATTATTTTAAGTATTGTGAAAATTATTGTTAAGTATACATGGGAGGAGGTTGTTACAGGTTGTATGTGTATTCATCATTCATTGTCATCGTTGATTTGTCTTGTCTAGGTGACCAGGGATGCTAATTTTCCCGTAAATTAAATGTCGTTTTTGAATGTTAATGTTCTTGTGGTTCATCTATCCATCTGGAGGGGTTTTTTTACGTAAATATCTCCCCTTATCCATTGTGATTTTATTGAAAGTGTAGCTCTACACACAGACAGTTTATAATTTTAGTCAGCCAATAACAGAACGATTAGAAAGAAATTGTAGACAGTGATGTAAATAGACATCAATTAAATTTATTGAGACAGATCTTAAACACGTTCAAATTAGGGGAATGGACAACGTCCTCTGCCAGCCTGTTGTAGTTGTCAAAGATTCTAAAGGATATCCATTGTGGGTGTTCCTTGTAAATAATACGAATGATTTTGGCTGTAAAGTCCAGATACCATTAGGGATGTCATTAACCCTTAATTTGATTTCGTTTCCTGTGGGACACAGTGCGAACATGGGAAAAGGCGTTAAAGTCCCAACGACCAAAGCGGGCAAGAACAGCCAAGTGGTTAGCTACCTCGTCTCCCATCCAGCAGAACGTTTTGAATCACAGGACTGACCTAAGGTGCATTATGGGACTTATGAAAAGACCACGAGAAGGCATTACAGCAAATTAAGGTTTAGGTTGGGGAGGATCTCATTAGGTTACCTGCTTCCTCATTCCTGTAAATGATGGTGTAGTTTCTAGAGTCGTTCAGTGTATGACAGGTTCCTGCAAGTTCTAACAGGGGGAGTGTCCCTTCTCCGCACTCTCTCCATTAGAATATTTCATGCAGCTTAATTGCTCAATGCAGCAGCGCCACGATACGGCCGTGGAACTCTTTAGGGACTCCCAGTTGTATAGACAAGAGTACAGTTCCAATGGCTAGCCAGGCTGTCTGGACAAATCGATTGACAATTTTTGTAATCGTGCCCCCTGAACCAATAGAGACCTCGAAAACTCCCTTCTCACTCTTGGTTTCAAACGCTTTTGACACAAAAGAAAGGAAAGTTTTTATTTACAGTGGGGAAAAAAAAGCAGTTTTGAATTGGTACCGTCTTGAAAATTAAGCCCTCCCCACGTAAATCCGTGATGAATCAGTATTCCCTTAGTGCGAGAAATTAGTCGTAACACTTTGGTATTGAATTTGTAGGCCAAATTACATCTTATGACAGAGAGCTTAAGCAGAAGTGTTGTGTTGAGTACTGTTAAAACTGGTGTACAGTTATGTGAAATGTTACTTCGTTAGCATCGTGTACTTTAGGTATATTGCGTTTGGTTTTTGATAACTGTACACAAATTCCTGTCGATGGAACCACGAAAATGATTAAAATGACATAACTATGCGTGAAAATTGAGTATACGCACATCCACTCATGTTTACACGTTCACTTTTACTGGATTTTTGCGAGAGGTGGAGGCATTAAAGTAATTAAAGAGGATGGCAATGCTAAAAGTTTGTTGGTTAGTAGTAGGGGTTATCCTTGGTAGCCCTTCTCTTGTTGAATACCACTACTTTCAATAGCCATCACTTTTTAGAAACTCTGCGGCTTCTCTTGTACGGATTTTAGTTTTGGGTGGATGTCACAAATTCCTAGAACCTTGATAGCACGAAAAGACGTACTTAACTTCCCTCTTCCTTCACTGTTCATTGGGACAAACTTTATATATGCAAGTTGTGAACCTGATTAAGCTGATACAGTAACATACTTGTACCAGTACAGAAGCAACATGACATAATTTGCCCTACATCATGTTTTTAAAAGAAAGCTTCTTTAAACAAAAATTGTTTTCACTTCCATTTGAAATATTTCCTTTTAGTTTTAAGCTAAATACGGTTTATTTATGCTCTATACTCGAAACCTTACATTTACTTCATAATACTTAATTACCTTAATTACCGCACGAGGTGGCGTCCCCGCTTACTAACCAGCAGGCACTGCCACTTGGCCCACAATCGTTTTGAGCACTGACCGAGTTGTCAGGCGTTATAGCTTGAAATGGCGAGTTCTCAACAAACCTTTGAAAATAATCTCAATGCCATTCCCCGACTCCGGTATACAGACGAAACGAAAATTCCGCTTCGTCTACTCTTGTACCAGTTTGTTAGGCAATAAGCTTGTCGTCAATGCGTTAGAAACAGCCCTTTTGGACGTTTTGTTAAAGTGGCACTATCACCGATTAAAAATCTTACGAAAATAACGTGGCGCCATATAGTGGCAGTGATATTAACCTTTACAGCCACCAGGTGCACGAGGAAGTATTAAATTCTCACTTAATTAAGGAGGCTCGTGTCTTGTTTGTGTAGCTAAAAGAAATAGCGTTGTGCAGCATTCCTTCGCTTGATGCAAGCACATGCCAGATAACGGGAGGCGGAAGTACGCTAGACGTTGCTAGATTGTGCAGTTTCAATCGGCGATAGTGTCACAGAAGAAGGCCGTGCTTAACCACCGACTCCAATTTTCTTGACAGCTCAGGCTACACCAACGTCGTTGCCCCTTCCCGCAGTTTCCGTGCCAGTTATTAATGCCTCCAATCCTTCTGCCATACCTGCAGATGTAGCAAATTTTATTAGTGTTGCTATGGGTGTTCTATTAGGCGAAATTCAGTTACTTAGGTCAACAATTCGGGATGCGACCCACAAAGCATACATCTCCATCAGTGTCTTCTTTGGTTTTTTGGGCCCATCATCTGGAGTGCCCCTTCAAGTCTTCATCCGTGCTTTGGTAGTCAGTGGATCTGGCGGTTTTTGCCTCCTCACACGGTTTGCCATTTCGCCATTGATAGCACGACCACCTCTGCCAAACAGTGTGTTTGCCAAGGCCCATCGAGACGAAACGCACAGAGTTCACTGCCAAAGCCGATTGTATTGCAGCCATCTAAGTGCTAAAAATATAAGCATGATGAAGTAGATGTTGATAAATTGGCAAACAAAACTGATAACTACCGGAAAAATACAGTGGAGAAGCTTTCGAGTGTCAGATAATACAGCTGTGATCGCTTACTGGCCATATGCGGGAGTAGGCCACTCGGTGGGGAAACTTGAGCAATGTCGGATGATACAACTGCGATCGCTTATCGGCCACGTCGGAAGTAGTACACTAGGTGGGTGAATTACCTCCTCATGTGCGCATTGTACATCTAGTAGTGATGTATAAACATGTAGTTGTGTACAATGTGATGTACAAACAGTTTTCAGACGTAGTTCACTCGGTGGACGAAATCCTGAGGGGGGGGGGGGGGGGCGTGCATAAACTTCGAATGTAGTTCGCAAAGTGAACGAAAATCAGAACAGCACATGCATTAACAGATAAGAGATGTCTCGTAGTAGTAGTCAAATGTCAGCACGTTGCAACGGTGTGCGAAGAGTGGCTCACACTTCTTCAGTACGCCATATTTCGAGGTTGCCGTTGGACAAGATTCACGTTCACCACTTCGCCGTAACTCATTTCCACATCGACTGGATCTGGACTAGGACTGCTACTCCACTGCTGCTTTGCAGGAGTGCACGACCGAACCCCGCCGAGGTTAGGGCAGACGCCATGCTTTAAACTACTTCCAGCTTATGAAGTCCCCCAGGCTTCGCTGAATTTGGTTATTCGTCGTAGGGATGCATGCCATAAATCTGCAACAAATGTTAGGAAGTACACCATTAGTCGCCTTCATTTGCTTCCTATCCAATCCTCCACCAAGCTCTTGAATAGTCAACTGTCCAATTTGGCCCCTGATCTTCGGGATACTCTCTAGCCTCCTCCAGCGCCAAAGCTGGCAACTCGGAACAATCCTCAGGCCAAGAATAAGGTAAAACCGTTTTGTAGTGGTTACTTTCAGACTAAAATGGGGGCCTACCCTTGTCACACAGGTCACGAAAAGAGGGGGACAACAGGTTAGACAAGAAGAGTCCTTTTACATCCACAGGGTCGTGAAGAGTCGCAGGACCAGCAGCTCCTAGGGAAAAGGGTTGAGAATCTCTGCTTTCCCACTCCCGACTATTCGACAGAATGTGGGGGTGGGGGAGGCTGAAATACCACGCAAAGGAATGCGAAGCCATCACGTCGGACGGTTGTGTTATCCATCATCAAACGTCACCACCGGTCACCTTCCAGTCGCTAACTCTGGCTCCATCACCATGGATGCGAAACCACTTTCCCCCCAACAAGTTACTCCAAGCGGAAGCTCCCAAGCTGCTTGACAAAGATGCTATTCATCTCTCTCCCAATACTCTGGCTTCTGCAGCCCCGCATGGGTGATCGCCAAGAAGAACAGGATGAGGGCAATTCAGGGTCAGTGGACTGCATCTCCACATTCGACTGCATCCTTCGGTATACCACCTATTCTAGTTAGTTTCAAGAAACTGCACATACCATTACGAGGTGATCGTTTTCACATCCTAAGCAGGGCACACTTTTATTCCGTTTATTTCAACCTGAACGTAAGCTTCAATGCAGTCCATTTTTTTTTGGAAAATACGCCCCACAAACGCAGAATATAAATTAGGCTACACACAAATGTTGCAAAGTTGCTACAAAAATAAATAAATAATTAAAACAAACTAAAGAAATAAAAGCTTAGTTTATTCATTTGATTTCAAGTTTAGCCTGCAAGTTTTTTTAAAGTTTTTTTATTATTTAATTATCTGGTGGTTACCCGAGTGTTGGGTCAGGGGGGGGGGGGGTGTAAAATATTTAGGGGGGATCATGGCTCACCCCTAGCACCGTCACTGGTTCCAGTTCAACCCCGTCCCCGATCACCACCTTTATACAGACGCCACAACGTCAGGATAGGGTGTGCATCTGGATGTTTACATGGCGTCAGACACGTGGCAATCGGAGGAAAGTACCCAGGACGATTGTTTGCACTGTCCAAAGCTGGTCCTCGCTTGTCATAGGAAAGATGATTACTGTCATGTCCGACAAGCAAAGCCTGGGACCCTTTCCCGCACGCTGATGGACGAGGTGACCAAACTGTTAAGGCTCCGACGACGTTTCATTTGACACTGCTACCCAGACACGTAGAGAAGTTGAGTGTGTTGGCTGACGCGCTGTCAAAGACTGACAAGGTCGCAACCACAATAGAGTGGCACTTGTCCCCCAGAGTTTGCTGCCCTATCTTCTTGAAGTGGGAGACAACCTGCATCTATCAGGATATCACAAGGCTAGTTCCTTCTAAAGCTCCTCACTGGGCGACGGCACCCTGGTTTTATGAATGAATGAAATAATTTATTGCAAGAGCAAAAGGACCCAAGAGGTCACTTACACCCAGCCAACAACATATTACTGCCTGTCAAAGACGGTTGTAAAGCTAAACAAAATAAGACGACATAACAAAAACAACTCCGAACCGAGCACAATTTACGTAACATCAAAAGTTTCCGGCAAGGAATTTGGACAGGTCAATGTTTTTGAATTTATGTTCGAAAATATTTACAGAGTTGGACATTACGTCTCGACTATTCAAAAAACACTATTCTAACAGCAAGAAAATGGAATCTGCAATTTAAGGAAATGTCCCAGAGTTTTGCTGCCTTTAAGTGCACCTACCGGACCTCGCAAAAGAGGTGACCAGACCTACTGGCCAACATCGAGGGAGGGCACTGCACGCAAGCCCAGTTTCAGCTAATGAGTTCATGAAGGAAAGTTATTGGACTCTTGCTATCGTGCCCAAAGCAATAAGACGTCATGGCTGCCTGCCTGCCTGTATTAATAAGGAGCAGTCGTGTTTTTCAACCTTAGAATCATGTATCGAGCCGTTTTCGAGTATTAACTGAACAAAGCTTGTGTCAAAAGTTTCTTTTCAATTTATAATAACTAAAATGCTGCGTAACGGACTGTGTGTCGATGTGTACGAATGGTTTTCCAGTTTTACAGTAACTTAAAAACAGGTCGAGCAAGTGGATTTTAGTTTCCACTTAGGCCATACTGAACCGAACAGAGGGTGTTCTAATTGACGATTTTGATGTTTGAATACACTTTGAAGACGTTTTCGCCAGCTTTCTGTTCTTCCAAACCACAAGTTCCTACCTCTAACGGTTCACAAATTATGACGGAAAATGTAAAAGTTGAGGAGCTTTTTTCCACATCTGTGCACTTACAAGTCCTTGTAAAAATACCTATATTTATTAAGAAACTTGTGCTTTGATGAATCTTAGTGAACCGAGATTGGTTTAGTACATTTTTGTTCGGTTCGTTAGTGTTCGGTGTTCGCCTCATTGAAGGATGGTTTGGTTCGACGGTTAGGCTGAACAATTCTTGTTCGGTACAGCCTTAGTTTCCACCACCGGAAAGTTATTGTTGAGACGAATTTGGTATCGAGTATTTCACCGGAGTCTAGTTTTTCGAATATGGATGCTAGCAACGAGCCGAGTTTTCGAGTATGGCACATCCCAGGTTTTTACTGAAGTAAGTATTTTTAAGATACTGTAGTAAGAAAGCAGATTTTACAAGTCTTATTTGGTACGGCTTTTACTGTAAGTAGCAGAAACATCCAAATCAACTAATAAAATATCCAATAAAAAATTATTATAAGAAATGAACAGTTTTATTATTTCTAATATATTTGGTTTTTTTTTTATCAATTACATTAATGAACAATCAAAATACATATAACATAAAAAGCATTTTCACAAAAAATGCAGCTAGGATTACGGACAAACTGGATTACACAGCATTCTGAAGCTGTGTTCTATATACTTCGTTAATGATATTTCAATGAATGAAAAGTATGAACATGACCTATTGTACAGTTCAAATACCAAAACAATTGGCGCCTTGTTGGTCAGCTGCTCGGAACGCCTATACACTCATTAAGAAAACGTGCTCTGGTGGCAGAACACGAGAGGGGGGGCTCACAATCCAAACCACCAAACCCACACTTTAACTTTGGTATTGCACGACTCTCAACCAACTGCTATTACAATGGTCTGCAAATGTTTGCCAAACAATACTAACAGCACCTGATAAGTCCTCGCCGGGAATACTTAAGCCTCACAAAAAGGAATGTATGTACACTTCAGATTTTGTAAATCAAACCCAACTTTTTTTTTCCCGCATGCATGAATTGAAAATTATCAAAATGTGTACCATGTACACATTTAACGTGGAGACCTAAAACTTTTGAATCTTTTAATTAAATGCTTCGAAACAGTAATGAGAAAATTCTTAACATGGTTTTGAAAATACCTTAACTGTGCCACTAACCAGTTGAAACACTTGCCGAAATTCATTTGTGCTTGATGCAAAGACCAGATAACAAACATGAACATTAGATATTTTTTTAAATATCGAATCAAAATTGGGAACAGCAGAAACGTTGACCAGTAAGCTCCTCCACAACGAGTTATGTTTTATGCGTAAAGGAATCGCTTCAAATGCTTTTTATTCTTGCGTAGGTGTGAATCTTTTTACACGCAGATACTTCAAATATCGACCGTCAGGATACTGCAGCACAATAAAAAACGAATGTTTTTGCAGACAACCATTTCGTTGTGGCTTATGTCGCACCCATCAGAATGTGTTTTATCGTCAGTGGGGAAGTTAAATCAAATCAAAAATATGCACAACTTTGTGAAAAAGGGCAAAAAGAAAAAACTGTATAATCTAACTACTTGTGTAAAGAAGGGAAGTGGTGCATACTACTCCAAATCTGGCAAATCTGAAAAGATAAAAAAAAAACCAGGTAGCAAAACAGACATTAACCGATTTACTTTCCACAGCAAAGAAAAAAAAAAAGCTTCTTGAGCCTTTTCTGGGAAAAGCATCACAATACATCTTAACAACGCAGTACAGTATACATAACAAACACAAACACATAAATAAATGTTTCGCGGGCACGACGACAACCTATAAAACACCCGCATTTTTAAAAAGAAAACCCCTGCTCATCGTGTATTGTAAAAATGACTATATTCGGCTAAGGACTGAGAGTCATCAATATTTTGACGTTATTTTTAGAGCCATTAGCTCACGTTTACGGCCATACATAGTAAACATACACAACCTACATTCTAAAAATGTTTTAACCATGTTAAAAATTATACAAGTTTTATAAGGGATTATCTTTTATTGACCACAAAGAATGGTTTGTGCTTAAAAATAAGTACCATCTCGCATCACCATTTTCAGCAAATAAAATAAAAATAAAAATGTAACTACCTGTAATTTTAGCATTACAATAGACCTCATCTGACCTGGCGGCAGGTATATCACCTGACGAGTTTCCTAGGGTTGCGAGCTGGGACCCCCGGAGTCAGACGCTATGAACCGAATGACTGGGACAATTTTGAATAAGCTGCATAAGCGTGACAAGAGGCAAAAGTCCCCGCAAGGAGGGAAATGACAGGTGGAAAGACGACAGTGGTGTGTGACTGAACTGATTTGTTGGAAGTTTGGAAGACATTAAATCAAAATGAAGGACTTAAAATGGTGAGGTTGTCTTCATTCTTCTTTAGCAAACTAACATCATATTTTTGTTAACAAACTGGCAACTGCCGAGTGGTGAGACCTTAACTCTGTATTTACTACTGTTTGGTGGTGCTAGTGTATTTTCACCGTATGAATTGTTAACATGTTTGACATATTTAAACCAGAAAGGAAAGGAAAGGGGTTGGACGGTTCAGAATGGGGGTAAGTCGTTCTGCATTAAGCTAACGATGGCAGGAATACGTGCAGTTCCTGCCGATCCCCAATAAAGATGTGGTATACTATTGTATATCAGCGGAAAAATCCAGTCACGGAGGAAGGTCAAATGCAAAAGGGACATACGGGACATCACATCCGAGGCATTACAAAACAGGAGCATCATACTCGGGCACCATGAATTCGAAAGAATGGATGTAAGTTGGACCAGGGTAACCCAACAGCCGAGCCGAAGATCAAGTGTATGGTGCGAAAGTCTTGAAGCACGAGGTAAAGGAAGAGTTCATTTTTTTTTGTAGGGGGGGGTTAAGACGCTTGAACTGATAAGAGAAAGCATGAAACGAGTAACCAGGGTCATCGG
Organism: Lithobius niger; assembly: GCA_023313725.1. NCBI lineage: Eukaryota > Metazoa > Arthropoda > Chilopoda > Lithobiomorpha > Lithobiidae > Lithobius > Lithobius niger. The sequence continues at coordinate 12,424 of JAHWFP010082736.1, forward strand.
AGTTATCGTTGGTGTTATCCTGAGAAAACCTTACTACCGGTAGGTCAAGTATAGGAAGACTTGGTACTGAGCACAGGGCTTGACAGAGCTATCTGGAATAGAATAAAATGTCTTGGCAAACGAAAGGTAAGCTGAGGTGGCGCTAAAGGAATGTTGAAGAGAACGAGGCTTATAGATCACTTAATGAAGCATGGAATCAGCTTTCTGGGAGAGGCTGTGACAGAAGCAGTGGCGACGTGCAAAAGGAGCTAAAATTTCGGAATTTGTAAATGAAGTCTGGCATAGGTTCCTCAAAACGATAATGTATAATGGTGAAAGTATTGCAGTGAACTTAAAGGTGAAGGCGATAGAGTAGCGCTCGACTGTGGCACGGCAGGTTGTGCAAGGTAATTTCCTACAGTTGTGCTCCGAGCACTGAATGACGCCGAGGTAGATTGGGACGAAAGTGGCGTCATCAAACTGTCATACTGAGTACGCAGTATACCTGTTCAAAGCCATTAGGGAAGGGAAGAGGTGGCCAAGAGCCAGATGGAGAGAAGTTGATTTGTTGCTGAAAAAGCGCCACGAATGCAGGTGCAGTACCAGCTAGAGACGACATAGGAGTGGAAAGTGATGGCCGAGACCACGACCTCGGTTGGAGGGATGGTCAAGGAGAAGATGGAGCCGTACGACGCGGGTTACAGCACCTGTGCTTTCGTTTTGTTGAGTCTGGATGCAGCCAATAAGCGTCCATACTGTGGCTTGCGTGTAGTCGACAACCAAAAGCGGTGGCAGCTGTGAAGGCATCGGACAATTGAGACGGGATATCTCCTCAGAGTGATGCTGGCAGCGTGAAGGATATCCGATTTTGAAAGAGTCCTAGAAGTCACCGAATACAACGACTGGACAGGCGTAACGCTGTGGATGCGGGAGAACGATAGACGTGGTCCTCCAGGGATGAGAGTGCTGGAAGCGACAGGGCGAACCAGTACTGTTGCAGGGGCAGGTGGTCGAGAACTGTCGCAACTAGCGACGCGTGGCTGTTGTTGAAGCGAACCTGTTACTGTGGTCGGCGAAGGCTGAGCGACAGTACAAATGCCATGGAGTGATACAGAAGGCGGCAGTCAAGGGACCAAAAGCAGGAACCTGAAATCGAGACAAAGAGACCGCTGAGGAAAACTTAACCCATGCCATGATCCAGGGATCAGAGGTGAGAGAAAGTGACAGCAGGAGTGTTCAACACCGGAGACGTAGTGGTCGATGAAGCAGTGTTGTCTGGTGGAAAGAAAGGACAGGTGAAAGATTTGGTGATGACAGGTCGAAGGAAATCCCAACAAGCCAGAAGAGGTAACCCGCTGGCAACAGGTGAAGCAGACGAAAGGCTGACAGAGGGTGGCCTGTCGTGAAGAATCCAAAGGAGAGTCCATGATGGAATGTTGAACTGACCAATGCTTGGTGGCCTGAAGAAATGTGAGAACGACAAACGAAAGACGTAGCTGAAGTCATAGACAAGCCGCGTGGGAAATGCTGACGGCAAGTACGCAAGGCGTCAGGTGCCGGGGTTGAAAGAGGTGACAGGGATGAGCAAAAGGTACCAAGCAGAGTCAGCTGACAAGCTGGTGATGTTTCTAATAATGACTGATGACCAAAAATAGGCACAGAGGCCGAATGAAAGTCAGGACAAGGTAATACAAAGGTTGCTGTTGTGCGTGAAAGCGACAGGCGAGTAGACGTAGGGAATGTTGGCAGTCGTTATGATGGTGCGTAAAAAATGGCGAGCTGACAAGACTACACGTGACTGAGGTAACTGACAAGTCTATGTTGATGAGATGGTGGATAATGAATGTGATGAGTGCGTGTGACGCTCCAAAGTTGGTGACAGGTGTTCAGAAAAATAGTGGCCAGGACCGCTTGTCATTGGTGGATGGAGAGTCGTCATGCCACCGTCTTGTCAAGCGACAGTCGATCGGCAGACAGAAAACGAAGGAGCCTGCAAAAGGCCAAACCTGAAGACGGTGCAACCCAAGTATGGGTGCAAGACATGTTTCGCGAAGAAACAGACAGCGAAAGATGTGACGACCGTTGCCTTTAGCGGAAGGCACAAACGGCCTTGCCCAAAAATTCGAGGACTCTTGCCTTCGGAGGGCGAGTAGCAGGAACTGCAGCTGGAGCCAGAGCCCAAGTGGGGGAACTGCGCGAAAGGTCATTAGCTCAGCTGGTGGGAAAATGCCTGCATCGTTTTCCTAGACTTGACCGTTCCAGGAACCCGACTTGTCGATTCAGTCTGGAGCAATTGACGTTGACTTCACAAAGTTCGGTCTGAAAAGCAGAAAGGGGGAGGGGCAGCCTGGTTGCAGGGAGCAGGAGGTTATTTAATTTTTTTATGATTTTATTTTAATAATTAATGGCCTTCTGAAGAAACTATAACACTGATGGAAAAAAAAACCTGGTTATCTGTATTGGTACCAGTCTCGACACAAGTTTTAAAAATTGACCGGTATTGGAAAAGTTAATAGTTGTGCAACCTAACAAAATAACAATTAAAAGCATCGTCACCTTTGTAAATAAAAGACTGGCTGGAAAGGAATTTAAAAGTGGCACCATCTAGGAAGGACAAGACCCTCTTGCAGCTGACCTAGTATGTTTACAGTGCCTTAAAAATAGCCCGGCATTTTTACCTTTCACATTAAAGAAATGCAGTACAGTCAAAAACTCATTGCAACACAATTTAAGGGGTGCCATGTTTTAAAACGTTACGAAATACGTAAAACTAACAGAATTTTTCTTAAGTTAAATTGCAAACTTAAACAAAAACAGGGTCGACTATGGACAACCCAATGCGAGAGCTGTGTTGGCTGTTGAACTACTGTTGTGCCGTTCGCTTACCAGTTATTTAAAGAAAAAAAAAAGGGGGGGGGGAACAGACATGGAGTAGTCTGAATCTTCTTGAGCCAAATAAATTCATTTGAGAATGAAGATTTTTCTTTCGTGCAGATGCTTCCTTGCAACAAACGCATTCGGCTTGTGCATGAATTTGGGCAGCCAATATCTATAGATAATGCACTCTTGTGAACTAGAAAAAAAACTTCATTCTCAAATGAAGTTATTTGGGTCAGGTAGATTTGACGTTCACGTTTGACTCCCTCCCTTGTTTTTATTTTAAGTAACTGCTAAACGAACAGAACGACAGTAGTGGCCAGCTAAGGCCGTCAGACGCTTGAGCTACTCACACCCAACACAGCTATCTCAGTGGGCTTCCATCCATGCTTGAAACAGAACAGCTCCACCTGTCGGCATTAATTTCGGTTATTAAGTGCAAAACAATGGCGGATTCCATTACGTGCTTTGATGATGCAGCAATTAAATTGTTGTATCGGACGTACGTAACGTATTCCTGCCGCAATTCCTGTGTTTAGTTATCGAGTCAGTGAGCCAACAATAAAACGTGCGTGTCAAAATGGAAGTAACTGCCCTTTAAATCGTGTTTTTATGGCACCGTATTTCGTCATAGCATAGCAAGCTTTGACCAATTTATTCAACATACCTTCGTCATCACTGTCTTCACCATCCATACCAGCATCCTGAAATTACAAAAATAAGTTAAATACCATGCTCAATGCCATACTACTATGGATAGTCAGAAAATTTAAAACTACCGTTAACAGTAGGCCTTATGGACCAAAAAATTTATGTAGGAATACTGCAAAACCGAACTACTACACTTGCTTATTGGCTTATTAACCCTTTGTGGGCCACGAACGTCATATGACGTCCTCAATAAATGTCACTGGGAGATCATGAACGTCATATGACGTCCATTTAATTCTCTTGATGATTTTGTTGTCCGTTTTAGATCTTGTCGTATAATTTTTAGAAGCCTGTGTGCTATTAAAATCTTATTACAAAAAAAGTGCGCATTTGTTTTCATTAAAACACAACAGATTGCACATAAAAAGGTTCTTTAGACAAGTTTTATCATTTTATCAAGCGGACGAAGTCAGTGTTTGTACTTATCAGGAAATTACGGCCAGGGATGGTATTTGCAAGACAAACGTGGCGTGTAAAGTGTTAAGTAGGTTTTGCAGTGTATCATTGTTGCTTTTTCCTTAAGGGGACATGCTACTCACAAAGCAAAAAATCTGTTTAGAGCGGTTTAAGAGATTTATGACTTGGGTGTTTCAACTTGGGGCATAAAACCATACTAAAAAATAAAATTTGGTTGCCGTGCCACGCCCCTTTATTAGGACTCGAAGTAATTTGTAGTAGTTCATTGAGAAATCAACCCTACTTTTCCTAATTCATTTACAGAAAATCTTACACTTAGTTTTCACCTAATATGTCAAGCAACACAATAAGACCAATATACTTCATGTAGGACCAGCCAAGTTTATAAATTTACATAAGTATTACAATATTAAATTTTACGTAACCTTGTTCATACCTAATCCCCACTCAAATGGTGTTATCGTTTGGTAGATTATGTACCCCACCCCTCTAAAAAAAAAAATCGAGCAGAAAGGAGCAATACTTCAGAAATGGTCGTTTTTCCTAGTTACCTGTACCGCATAAACTTAGTATTGAGAAAAAGGCTAGCAAAGAGAAAAGTTTTTTTTCATTTTAAGCAGAGTTGAATACGTTTTTATTTTTTACGCCAGTACATAAAATATTTATTAAAAATAATATAACAGTCTTTCACAAATATCTTGGATTCTGGTAGGGAACACATCACAAATAACAAATATGACAATTTTAAAAAATCACAATTTTGGCCAAATTTTTCCTTTTTCAAGTCGCATCTCCCCTAAAGGTTCTACGAGGGGTATCTGTGTTACACAATTTAACAACTTTTCTGTGAGACGTACATTTTGTGTAGTTCAGTTTATTGTGTAGTTCAGTTTACTGCCAGAGTCGGTTATAAACATAATTGTTGTATACTGTAGGTGCGATGCTTGACACTTGCTTATTGAAAGTGCAAATTGAAATAAAATTGCAATTTTTATGAAGTTTCTTTAAGCTTAAAACCAATTTCTAAATTTGCAAATTAAGCAAAATTTGGCGTTAAATGCTCTTAAGGCAATCATAAGTTTTTATTTTTAGTTTCGTCAGTGAATAGCACGGATCTCCCTATAACATGCAGTTAAAAATGTTGTGTGGCTTTTAACATGAAGTACGTAAAACGTCGTCTTTCACTTCCCCAGTGACGCTCGTATTTAAAACTTACGAAATTATCTAATTTTTGACAAACCAGTTTTATAGATGTTGCTCTTCAGGCTTCCTCTAGAGTACTGAATTTTCCCTTGGTTTACACCGTGTTGTTTGCGATTTAAATTCGGCTGTGTTTGTGGCCTCCGATATTCGTGAGGCCTGGTGCTCCACTTTTAATGCTAGTCTAGCACTCAGTTCGTTGTTCACAAGGAACTGGCTTTCGGGGTTAGATAGCACCTGAAGATTCATCAGTGGTGTAAGGGGGTTTTCGTGACGATTTATTGCAACAATTCCAGCGCTCGAACATGTTTATCGTTTGCTGAGTTTTTATTTGAGACTTGCAGAGCCTGCGTCCAGTCTAGTCAATGTTGAGTCTGCATATGGTGAACTGCTACGCTGTTGTCCTAAACATGGTTCTTACGAGTCCGCAACGTGTTGCTCAACTCGTGTGTGGACCACGATACACACCGACCCAAGTGCTGGAAACATTATCAAATAAAACCTTATCAGCGTGGGATTTTCTCTCCCCGTTTCTTGATGGACCTGGGTGCTATCTTCAGGTTCTCCACCTCTACCCGACTGGGACCTGCTCCTAGTATTGTATGTGTATATCTCCCAGCATATACTCCTCTGGACCCACTTGCTGTGGTCGGCCTTCCACATAAAAGGCCACAAAAACCACCAGATTCAAATCGCGAATAATACGATGTAAACCAAGAGAAAAGCAATACTCGAGAGGAAGCCTGAAGAAGACATACTTTTAACGTCTATAAACTTGTTTGTAGAAAATGATCAGATAAAGTCAGTATTTATATGAGCGTTAATTGTGGTGTGTACGACAAAAAATTCTCAATAAGAGAAAAAGTTGCAAACATAGTGATATCGTAAAATGGCAGTAAGTATGACGAGAGAGTGACAGAAACTTGGGGTGTTCTTTCGAATGCGTCAAAACCATTTGGTGTTTGACAGAGGGTGTGACAATGATTGGCATGAGCTCACATAAGGCAACTTATCCTTCCTAACCACTTAAAAAAAAAGATGACTGTCAAGCATCCGACTAAATCATCATGATTCTCACGGCAACTAACTAGTCTGCATAGCAACCCGGCAGTTTGCTGCCATCAAATCATTGTTTTAGTTGAGTGGTGCGAGGTGAGTAATGGGAGCAATCACCAAATTCGGATTCAGTTCATTAACGTAGCCTACGTTATACTCCCATACTTCTGATAATTGTTCAGCCAACAAAACAAAAAATGACGAATTAACTATGGCGCCAACTGCTGACGAATGAAGACAAGCAAGTATGCCCGTTTTAATACCTTTTTATTTAAATTTTATTTCAGTTTGCAAAATAGCCGAAAATTGTGATCACTTCATTGAAATGAATATTCTCAACTTACCAGGTCTGCCAGTGATGGTTTATCCCCTGAGCCACCCAGGCCACCCATTTGTCTCATCATCTGAAAATTAAAAAACCATTAATGCTATGGTCATATTAAGGTTAACGTACATGACATTCCAAAGTGACCTTCCAAGATAAAATTAATTACAAACCTGGTTAAAAGGTTGCGCAACAGTTACAACCCAACTTCCGCCCCTATTCTGGCCATTGATTGCACACGACGTGCAACTTGTGAATAGGTCTAATGTGACCAAAAGTATGGTACATATTTTCTGGTGTTCTTGATCTTACAAGCTACACGATAGTTATAGTTCTTAAAAGAGTTCATGGAAACTGGTGCTCAACCAACTTTTCCAATCGACAATGCAGGTTTCACAAAATGAAATCTGAACATTTATTTCAACAAACGTAAAGAATATATCATCGGTCCTAGAGCTATGTACAGACCTACTGCTTTTCTGAGACTATTTCCACATTTCAGTGAGTTTTCAGTGAATTAGAATTCACGTCCATATTTTACAGAAACACTGGACGGCCTCCGTTGAAGCCACCCACGACGCAAAAATTGCTTATCCTTGTAGCAATACACTGCGTTTAAATTTTAGCACAAAACCAGAACTCCGGTAAATTAAAATATAGCACTGGAGGATTTTTTTTTGTAATCTTATTTATTGCCATTCATTACATTTTTTTTTGTCATTACTTCCAGTTAAATATGTGTACATTTTACCCAGGACTAATTAGGCAGGTCTCTTTGGAATGTACTGTACTAACACTTAGCTGGCATGCAATGTAATCAGCAAAAAGCAGCAAACAAGGCACATTTTTAGAGTCATCAACACAAAAGCATGCACAAAGCGCATAACAAAAAAAAAGCATGTACACAATTCTGGCATTTGCAGTATAGTCACAGCCTACTGTACATTGCGAAAGACACTAACGAAGCTATTTTCAGTGGACAATGACAATTTCAGCGATGAATACTTAGAACATCTTAATTCTTGGCATTAGTATACATAACGCATAACTCATTTTTTCTAATGTGTTTTAAAGGGATATCCCTCCCAGTGCCATTTTTCTCGATCCTCCACATCAGTACGGCCCCAAAGGTCTATTTACTTACCGTTGGTCTTTGCCTTGCTAAAAATGTGTTTTAAAATGTGGTGTCTAGGAGATTTTCTGTTGAATATTGGGGAACTTCATTTACATCCTTCCAGAACGTATATGATGCTTTGCGCGCCTACAATGACCTTGGAGTTTTATCTGTGTGAGCGCAGTACTAATTTTAATCGTTTGCTAGTAATTACGATATCAAAAAATCTAAAAGACTAATGCAGTAAAAATTAAAATTAATTATTCCAATAGATCTCCAAAGCAAAATTTTAAGACACTAGCCTAGAAAATTATAAATTGTGATGTTAAAATACGAAAATCATTCCGGTTTGTGACGAAAAGTCTAACTTGATTCTGTTTCGTGTACAATTTTCCCAAGGGTCGAAATATTGGGATGCACACAGGCAAATTACACTCCACACCAAAGTCGAATTTTCCATAACTTTTGAACCGCACAAGCTACAGATTTGCGGTTTGCGGCAGTGTAAACAGCTTGGAATTAGATTTCCCATGGCACCATTCCTTTCAAAGAAGTTAAACTCCCACTTTTTACTACTTTGATTAAACTATGTGTATGGGTTTTTCAGTTGAATAGCGAAATTAAGTCAGTTTTAGCAAATTGCAGGAAAACAGTACATGTTATTGAGATGCCGAATGTTAGAAATTTTCGATGGCTATAAAAGAGGAGACCACAGTGTTGGTTTTGCACTCCAAAGACTTTTTTTTGCATCCCAGTAACAGATTTGGGGTGCAAATTTGCACCCGGATCAAAATTTGGAAATTCGACCCCTGCTATTCCTATAGCCAACCGAGACAGCAGCTTCATTCCTCGCTGCGAGGAACGCAGCTACCACCCCAGCCGACCTTGGCGCTGTAAATGCGCGGATGGCGTTCTGCGCGTAGCTGTTATAAGGTAGGCGGAATGTTATAGGCAGGCCGGGTATCCCTTTAAGAAGCATCAACAAACACAGCTGAATCGATTGCCTTCTAATTTTTTCCATTAACAGCCACCAATTAATTTATGTTCATCTCTAATGCATCAGCCTTTGACTAAGACGGAATAACAAAAAAGTTGATTCACAGGGTTCGCACGGCTTCACAAATGCTAAATTTAAGACTTTTTAAGCCTTTTTATAAGACAGCACACTGAAATTTAAGGCTAAATTTTAAATTGTGTTGTAAAATCATAAATTGATTCTTAAATGCTTCGTTGAAGGTCACGTAAATCACATGGCTTAATTTTGTGTCCGTGGGGCAGGATGGATCCTTAAAATAATGTCTAAGTCAACCATCGTTAATTTTGATTTTTTTTTTTTTATATTACGGGGCAATTTTGGCTGGCTCATTTGAAAGATCATTAACTACTACTACCCCCCCCCCCCCCCCCACATGCAACTAAGGCCGTAGCTAATGATTTATTCGTGGGGAAGAGGGGTACAATTCACTTTACCCCCCCCCCCCCAAAAATAATTTTTGTAGTCCATAATTGAAACTTCTGTCGCCAAATCAGTGTTAAAACGGAAGAGGTAATCACTTTCCTGCATCCAAATAAAAAAACTCCATCCACTTAAGCAGTCACTAGTTAGTTTAATAATTATGTCGTATTGACTGTGCATACTGCAACACAAAACAGTTTCCTATTTTCTAAACGAACTTGCCGATCGTTTTGCAAAGCTAAATTTGCCGAAGTTAGGATTTCAATGTCCACTCACTTTAAGAAAATTAAAAAAATTGAACCTACATGCCAATAAAAACTGCCTGCAGTTGTAAGTTGTTTAAGACTTTATTCGAATGGTATGGAAATTAAAATAAGGATTTTTTAAGGACCAAGAACACAGTACTGCATATTTACAACGAATTTTTTCCAGTGCGTTTGAAATACTTCAGCATCAGGACGATGGGTGAACCAGCGGTATGAAGTCGCAGAAAAAAGCATGATGCCAACCAAAAGTATGCATTGGCTGTTGGACCAATTTCCGTATTAAAAAAAAAAAAAAATCGATAAAAGCAAGTTACAAATGAATATTCCACTTTTTAAAATAGAAACTGCTTCTAAAACTATACAAATTAACTGTGACGATGGAGGTTCTGCAAATTCTGCCCTAACTTTTGATTTTGTCGCTTTCCTAGGTGACCGGACAAGTCCATTGTGCTGGTGAGGTAAGTGAGGAGGGAAAGCTAAAAATAGACTCCACTAAGGTAGCTTTGTGACAGATGGGCTCAGCTACGACGCAACCCAGCAGCCGACAGAAAATTCTTAATTACGCGACAATTGATGTTTAATAACAAAGCCAACAAATAAAAGTTTATTAATTATCGTACGTACTCAATGACATTTTAATACAGTAAAAGCTTTGAATTCCAGACTTTTTAAGACCTATCAATGACAGTGCTGAAATTCCAGACTTTTTAAGGCCTTAAATTTAGTCCTTGAAAATCAATACTTTTTAAGGAATTTAAGACTTGTGCGAACCCTGTTGAAGTCTTAAAGACGAACAGCTATTTCAATGACACACGATGTCTATCCGTTGTGACGTTACAAGAACAGCACTAGTCTGAATGCGAGATTAGTAGTCGTTATTAATGGCTTAATAGCTCCTTGGGGCATTGTAATTATTTCAAATAAATAAAATGAATTCATAAAGAGTCCCTATAAAGAAAAAAATTTGTGTAGATTTATATTTAACCAGACATAAGTGTGTGTTTCTACATAAATTAATGTTTTATTTAGTTTTTACATCTAGTACTGTGGTTCTACTGAATTCAAATTTCTTCCCTTGTTACCACATTAAACTTATTAGTAAAGCTAGGACGATCAACTTTGTTACGGATACCAAATCCCCAATAACTGATCCAAGTTCCCCACTGACCGAAAAATGTAATACTGAAGTATGTCTTTATAAAAAAAAAATTACTTTTGAAATCATTGCATAAACAAAGCATTGGCCTAAATATAATTATTTTTTTTAAATATTGGTTTAAAATAATATTGCATAGCAAATATCGTCTAAAACACAAAACCCCATTAAAATTTTAACATTTTGTCTTGTAACTTCTTAACAGTAAGAGAATGCTGCTTGCAGTTTGGACCATTGGAAAGCTGGCGAAAAAACCTTCAAAATGGTGTATTCGGTCGACGAGAAGTGAAAATATCTTCGATTTGGTTTATTACAGATTTATGTGGGTTTTACCGCCGATCCCGATCCGATACTGCAAATATCGGCAGAGATTGGTATCGGCCCAGCCTTACATATAAAGCAGCAAGCTGGACAGATTATCTGCCATTGGATATCAACGTATTTGGCTATATCAGTAATCGGTGAGAATATTGGCATCAGTTTTAAGCAGAAGACGTTAATAGAAATCCAATTTTTCCACAATACTTTGACAGGCACACGCGGCCCCATTGTGGAGAATGAAATGTAGGCCTAAACAAATACCAAGATTTGTCTGCAAAATTCCTAATTACCAGTATTTTTGACTTAACAAAAATGCAATTCGGTTACTTTACTTGTTTAATGGTCTCTTGTGTTAACAGAAGTTGTATTGAAACTGGCTTACTTGGGGGCATTAGACAGGGTCAAGAATTAAGATATATATACGTATATATTTTATGACTGAAATTGCTTTTGAAGTTAGAAGTGTTGGCCAAAATATGTTGACATAGTTAACACACAATTCCTGAAAAGATCAAAGAATGAAAAATCTGCTATACTTAAAGCACGTGGGATGAGGATGCCAAAGTTACACTCAAATATTTTACCAAACTGAAACACTCCGAAATGCTGACTGCAAGAACAAAGCCAACAGACTAAAAAAAGAGGACAGAAAAATAGTGAATCCGAAAGCATCTACTTTTGCTCATTAGCTTACCATACTTTGAAGAGGCATTTTTTTGAAGCTGCCCAATGGCTAAAGAATGCAACCATTTCCACACCTTTACTTCAAGAGATGCCCGACCCGGTTTCACGACTGTCTACTCTCCAGACATCAAGGTTGAATCAACCAAGGAATTCAACCTGGAGACCTCAAGAGTAAAATAATGGAAATTTCCTGTTCCATTCAAAATCAGGTTAAAATACTAAATAAAAGTCTGCAGGCTTTTGGGGATAAAATCAATTTCAGTTCGAGCCTTAAGCCGCTTTTCGCAAATCGTGCATTAAACACCCACTTGGAACTAAAGCCCACCCCTTACATCATCGTTTTACTGCTGCAAATTTAACTAAAAGCTTCACACATTTAACATTTTATCCAACATAACTCACAAACAGGAAATTTTTTGCCGCCACAGCCCAGAAGAACGAGTGGATCACTCACTACACTTACATGACCACTTTGAAGTGCTTCAGAGAGATGTGCAACACAAACATGGGTTTTGTAAGCACCCGTTCGTGGCCCGTTCTCCATCTGGCGATACGGAACGTGAAGCACTTTATAGAAGTGGATTGGGATTCTGATGTGCATTGTATTTATTCATGTAAACACTCGCAATGACATTGAGACATTGGTTAATGCCTAGTAAAGATGGTGGACACAGTTACGGCACCCGAGTAATTTGTGATGGTGTCACTTGAATTTTAGGTAAATAAACTGAAAATACAACGACTAAGAGGCCACTAAGACTTGCATAAGTTTGGTTACTTGAGTTTGAGCTGATCTAGTTTACTATGAGCAAGGGGCAGAGCAGCATGGGACTTTCTATTTGCCAAAGGGAGGGCAGGAAGAAAGGGTTTTCCGAGTGTACTGGCATGAAAACGCTTTCATTAGCCTGATGGCCCTAATCACGGTGTTTGTATTGTAAACAGGTGCCGATTTTTGATGCGCATTTCAAAGTGCATCGTTAAAATACGCTTTTTTGTGGCCAAGTAAACAGTCGATCATAAATGTAACGCTCAAATTCAAAAACAAGAATACTCTCAATACGGTATTTTGTGAATCTTCGATGGCCTCAACAGTCCGAGTGGTGTTAATTGCGGTGTCTCCTATCTTCTTCAGGCTTCCTTTCTTGTCCTTCCTTCTGTTTTACATTGCCACGAGTGCTAGTGTTTTTGAAAATGTGTGGAAACCGTTGCCCACTGTACGTCTCACGCGTCGTCTGCTTAACGCTCGCACGATCCCATTTGCGAGAGACTTGTTCCCCCAACTCTTTACTAATCAGGAACTTGATGTTAGGGTTTAATGGCCCTTGTAGATTCATGAAAGATTGTCGGCTCACCACGCCAGCGATTCAAGTCCTCTTAAATGTAAATCCCTTTTACTATTAGTAGTATTTTAATAGTAAAAGGGACCAGATGACCAAGTCTTCATTAACAGCTGATAAAGATTAATGGACGATAAATCCAACACTGACAAGCATGTTACATCAAGCATCGCTGTTAAGCACAACACAAACACAGTACAGTATGCAGAGGAAGGGCTAGCACACATGCTAAATCACCACGACGCATTCCGTAACAAAATAAAATACTATTAACTCCTCCTACCTCTTCCTATCTCGAATCATGCCACTAAAAGTTAGTTCCTACCTGTTCCAAATCTTGGTTCATGCCAACTTTGTTGCCTACCTCTTCCAAATCTTGGTTTGTTCCCATTTCTTCGTCGGAATCGTCCTCATCCCGCCATTTGTTGAAATCTACTTTCAACCAATGAAACTAGAGAAATACACAATAAAATTATTAGCAAACGGCTTGAAATATTTAGCCAAGAGTATTCTAGCAGACCGCTAGGAAAAAAATATCAAAGTTCACAGCCGTAAATCCCCGGTTGAGATTACAAACCCCTGTTGGAGCAACACCATCCTTTTAATATACTCCAAAGATCACAAATATAATTACTGGCGTTAACATCTTCTTGTGGATCACTGCAGGACACAAAATAGCGCTTTGGTATTTCAACGTGCAATTTCCTCGAATCCTGTAGTTGTGAAGGATGGTACTAACCAAACCAAAAGTGCCCCAAAACATTAAAAACATTGCCCCAGAATACAAGGTGATTTTCAAAAAGTATTTCTTTTGCTATTTTATTCATTTTGCAATATTTAAAGAATCCATGCTTTTTATTTGCAATAGGCGCCACACAGTTAAGTAGAAAAAATACCTACGAATTTGACAAACGGTTGTTAGTCACGAACACACAAATTTGTCGAACATACCGCCAATTATGCAATTCTACTTTGGTTGAAGTTTATATTACAGTCACTTACGCAAAACCAAAAATCATCGAAGTTCGACTATTCTAACTTGCAAATTTTCAACTATCTCTACTGATAGTGGTGATTGTTGTCTCTCATGACTCTTGCCCAAAGAAGACTGAGTATAGATGGTAGAAAATTTGCAAGTTTGAATAGTGGAACTTGGACGATTTTTGGTTTTGCGTAAAGTGACTAACAAATTTAGATGCCAGTTTCATTAACTGGCTTTTAAATTTATGTGATGAGATTCATTGGTACTTTAACCAGTTAACCATACGACAATGAACAGTCAGCAATACACTGTACTGATCGTTACCACTCTGATTCATAGCAGACTGAGGAGCTGCAACAACCAACAAAAAAAGGTCTGGTGCCCATTACATGCAATGAATCTAAGGACAAGGTTATCTATCCAATCCAGTAACTAAACAATTCACAGACCAGTGACTAACTGAAACATGTGGGTCTTATCCTTATCCTTAAGGGTCTTATCCTTAAGGGTGAATGGTTAGGACATCGCCAAGAAATACAGTATCTACTATCACCGAAAATAGTGCCGTTGAAAAATTTGGACCAAACTAGAGCATCGCACCACGACACAAAATTCCCAGTTCAGATCTAGTCGCTTTGCTTCTCAATGCCGACCCACGACCAACTTGCTGCTGCATAGAAATATTTTAAGCACAATAAGTAACAATATTAGGTAAAATCTCATTATTACACATCTTAATTTTGTACAAGCTGTTGCTTGCCATTTTTAAAGATGAGAGCAGATTTTAAGAAGGGTAAAACTTGTGTTTCTGAACTTTCTCAGTAAATGCTCGACTACTCCCAGGAATAGACAAAAATTAACTTTTTTTTTTACGAGACTGCCAGCGGGCTGCCACTTGGTGCTGTGGCAAAAAATCGTCACACTTCCGAGCAGGAGGGGTTACGATGTCTCGTCTTAGCAGGCAATAATGCAAATATTTAACAGGGTAGGGGGAAAAAGTGACTTATTGAAGTTACAGTCAGTGGCTGACAGCTTGAAAAGTTTCGTCATCATTCGGAAATATTTCAAACACTCGGCACAGAGCATCCACCCTTTCACCGTAAGAATTTGAAGAGACTTTTTCCAGTATATTATTTGTAGGGATCGACCGGGCACAAAAAACTGAGTCTGAGTAATCATGAATACCCACCGAATCGAGTACAGGTAGTGAACCCTGTCGTGGATTTTCCATTTTTTTACAAGTCTAATATAAAGCCTTTTTACTTTGGTTTTGTCCTCTTTTTTTTTTGCTTTTAGTCGTTTTCATTTTGCTTTTGTCCAGTTTTGTATTCCGCAAAATATAACAATGTACGAAAGCAAAATAAAAGTGGACGAAAGCACACAAATAAAAAAACGGACAAAACCATCGTAAAAAAAGCTTTCGAAAGATCGGCAACCGCCGTGTACAGTGGCTTAATGTAAACATCACCTGGCCTGTTTTCACTGAAAATTCAAACTGGGAAAATTTTTGGAATTTTACTGAACTGTGTGGAGCATTTAAATTTCGGCAGTAGGTGGTAAAGTGTTATTCTTGCTGGATCTTCCTGCTACTTCGTGATGTAAAAAAAGCTGTAAAATTTACCAGTAAATTCTTCCAATTTTTTTAATTTGACGTCAACAATTAAAACGACCAGTAATTCTTTGTTTCAAATTTTTTTAATAAAGTGACATGATAAATGAAATGCATTTTGGTTACTTTGGTCTCCCAATAGGCCTATGTTGGCTTTAAAAAAAGATAAAATGGAAATTAACTGAAAAGCGCACTAAGTAAGTAATTAATACTAATTTCCATTAAGCCTACGTAAATTCAAGTTGCACTTGCATCGCAGCAGTCAATGAACTGTCGACTTGGGGACGAGGAGAGCAAAGGGCTTTTGCTTCGTTTCTGAACTTCGTGAAGCTTTGTTTTTGTTAAACTTATTTAGCGTAACCGACATCCGGAAATTGTATTTTGATTTACACTTGAAAAATCGTTTCAGTTCTTGGGTTCTGCTAAACAAAAACGTCCAGTGATGTTTTGGCGAATTTCAAAACACGTACAGAAATTAAAATATGTTTATGACGTTTCAGAAAATCATTTTCTGGTTTGGAGTTTTGCTTATTAAGTTATTATCCCATGTGAAACATCCTGTTTGGCGCGATTTCAACATGGCCACCATGGTTCCATTAAGATTTCACGGAAATACTCGTGTTTCGTTTCGTCCTAATCACGAGAAACATTAAGTTTCACAATTATAAAAAATTAAAAGACCAACCACACACAAAACTAAAACGGTAAAGCAGCCTGTAAACCTTCACACTATCGCTGATCAGGTGAGAACAACGTTAAGCAGCTTAACTAAAGACGACTTTCGAACGCGTTTTCTCAAAACGGCAGAGTTTTAATTTTAGTTCATTACCGCCTGTAATTATAAAAAATGATTCTCTAAAAATATTAGACATATTTGATTTTTTTTCTGTGCTCCTTAATGAATATCTTCAGCGTGCAAGTAGTTGTAGGTGCCTCCAAAAGGTAAAATGAAACTATGAAAATAAAATTAATTTTTTCAACAAATAATTATAACCCTGTTTGTACTTGTTTTTTCCCGTGTCCGAGCCGGGTTAAAAATATATAGTATTACCCGGCCCCGGGTCGGGTATTTACCCAGACTCAATCGAACCCTAATTATTTGCAATCTACACCATTTACACTAAAATGGGCAGAGTGCCGATATGCCAAATAGTGCACGGGTCGAATTCAAACACGGAAGATGTTTAATAAAAAATGTGTGCAACAGGAAGGGTATGGGCGCAGAAGAGGAAAAAGGTGGAAGAGTGAGCAGGCATAGTATTGCACGGGTAGGGTAGGACGACTAAGATTTTGGATATGCATAATGAAGAAAAAAAAGAAAACCCAAACCCAAACTCCTTGTTTATAGATTAAAAGTTTCATGCCTTCATAGTCAACAGCTTCATGGCCAAGGCTGAAATTTACTCACTGTTTTGCTAAATATTCTCTCACTATCTAAATGCATCCACTAAGAAAAGTCATGGTGAAAGTGGTCTTGCAATTGCCAGATGGCTGTACTGCGGCGGATTAATTATAAATGATACTTGATTTAGGCGGCTAGAAACTGCGTCTGCTTTTACTCCCCAATTATCACCCACACACCCCAGTACCAGCAGTCAATTCCTACAAGCTTTCCATCCGCTATAAATCCTTACCTTCTTATCTTCTTTCAGCAACCGTGACCAAAAAGGACCATCTTCTTTCTTTTTTAAGACAAACTCTATTATTCTGTCACGGACTACATGCTTAGAATCCTGCATTTAAAAAAAAAAAAATTAAACCAAATCAATCAATATAACCATGGAACATATTGAATCCAGAAAAATAAATTATTATTATAATGCAATTTTCATTTGAAATTTGCAGCCGCACTGAGTAACGAGACATCAGTAAACTAAGTACCTCACAATGATAAAACGTGATCTATACAGTACAGTAGAAGCTACGCAAGTTTTTTTTTTTCATGGTAGAACACATGAAAGTCTTTTGTGCAGCCTGGTGGAGGGTCACAATCTCCAGTCAAATCCATTTTTATGACATCACGCAGGATCGCGGGATCCAGATTTGCGATAGATTATTAGTAGACTCGACATACAAGTGTCACATTTTGTTTGCATAACCATACACACTGCCGGAGAACACATTAAAAGAGTATGATAATGAAGACAATCTTAGGACACCAACATGAATTTTACGCTGGGACATCGTAAATTTTATACAGTAATAGGGGATTATTTTACTGCCACCACATTTTCCACAGGAGCCTTATGTGTGTAATTTGAAGCGTAAATCGGTTCAATTTTTAACTCTGCCTGCTACAAGCCCAGAATTAGCTAGAACCGATCCTGAAGAGCACTGAGGAGCCTGGTATCTAAGGTGTTTGGCAGGGGCTTTGTTAGGGACCCCCTTTTACAAAACATTGTGTCACCAAAGAAATACATGAATTTTTTGGAAGACGTTAAAGGCAAAATTGAAACTTTTTCATGAACAATGTAAAACTAAAATGTATGCACACTATCCTCGCAGTACAATCAAAAAGAAGATATTATATTTTGTTAGGTTTTTACACTTTGTATAAGTTTTGCAATCACTTCACTCTCTGTAGAGGAATCTTCTGTATTAAGAAATCTTGGTATAAAGAACCAATTTTTTGCATACTAGGTTGTATGTTATAAAGAGCCTACTGTAAAATAAAGTACCGATGCACTAATTCAAAGAAGATGCACAGAAAACTTGGAAAATCTTAGTAGTGTTAAGTGAAGAATAAAGTCCCCAGATACAATTAGGGACGCGGCTCCAACTTCTTCATATGGGGAAAATGAACCAGCTACGATTGGATACTTCCACAATTGGACACTCACTCTGCCCTAACACAGCACTTATGGTATATGACAAATGAAAGTTTAATAATAAACTAAGACTCGTTAATTAACTAAAGAAAGACTTTCCGTTATTTAATGAAAGTCTTTATCTTTTGTAAAGTGGATAGTTCATTTATTCCTGTTCCTTATCACTACAAACAAATAGATAAAGAGTCGTGCCCTAAACAAACAATCAACCATTTAGAATTACCTCTGGACTGATGTCTTTAAAAAAGTTCAGTGTTACTTCATAGTCCTTTTGATCTGTCCCACCTTTACCCCTGCAAATGAAAAATCATCAAATGAGAATTACTAACTAAATGGTATTATTTGGTGGTTAACTGGTCGTTACTGTTTTGGATATTTTAATATGAAAGAAGGCACTAAAATTATAACAGTTCATTTAGTCCTTGTGATGAAGGGCGCAAAGCAGTGAAACAATCAGTTAAAGATTGTAACGGGCATTGGCTCACCCTCATACCTTCTTGTGTGCTGTTGTGCAACTAAGGCGCCAAAATCATTTGTTGAACAGCAAGGACTTTTAGGACTTGAATGTGGCCAAGTATTGTTGGCCACGATACGATTTGGTAAAAACTTTGCAACCAAGAACTGGATTGGTTAATGAACTCATGAGCTGATTAGTTGTCCGGTTGAGCCACGGAGCCGACCGGAGCATATAAAAAGCAAGCGCTTCAGAGTCCGATGTTCTTTTCTCGCCGATTCTTGTGTTCAGAATGATCATTATAATGTCACCCAAATCGTGTCATGATTATTTGTGAAATACTTAGTTGTACAGATGATTTTCATTTATTCACACATCTACGAAGGAACTTAACTCTTTTTTATATTAACTTTATTATGCTTTTCACAACCAGAAGCATTCTATACAACTTTTCTGTCGATCAAAAAATTGACCAAAGTGTTATTTTCAGCAAAAAAAAAATGACTTTTAGGGACCTCCTCTAAAAAAAAGTAACTTATTTGATATAGTGATAAAACGGGTACACCAACTTCCGTTGCCTAGTAACCATGGATGAGTTCATTAACAAAGAGATAGGGGAAAGAGGTGATGTAAGAAAGAGGAAATGAAAACAGTCTTACTTTAAAGCTTTCTCATCGGTACACCTTCACTAAGTACGGGCGTTTATTGTAGTTATTTCCCGGCGACGGGTACCCGAAATTTTCAGTTACCCGGCCGGGTACCGAGTACCCTCAAAAGGGGCTGGGTACCCGGTACATCCCTAACCATTATCCAAAAGATTGAACAGAGAAATCACACGCACGTCCTACTGTGTGTATGTGTGTGTCCAAAAGTGATATGATGGATCCAAGATGGCGGCCTGGCCTCTGCCGGCAGGCAGAGCAGCGTGCCAGACGGGAGTCGCATGCAACTGATTTTAGATTGGAGCTTAAAACACAGTTTTAGATTTGTAGACAAAGGAAGCTTAAATTAAGTGATTTAAGCATGATGACTGAAGTTAAGTATTTTGCAGATAGTAAGAAATCCGACTTTCCAGGTAACCAAACCTGTGCGGGAACTCTGCACATGTATTTAGCAGATGCAGGAGAGGCTTCTCCCATTAAGTTGTACATTAATTTATCTAGTTCATTGATTAAAAACGATGGTTCCCATGTAGATAAGAATCATGCTGCCGTACCAATTAATCCTTAAGAATATATCGCAATCTTCACCTATTTTGCAAAAATAAGGGTGAGTTACAGATTTAACTCTAGTGATGGTTGAGGATAATTTTTTTCGTAGCTACTGAAATTGAAAATTGTCAAGTAATACAACAGCCACCAAAGTGCGATATATTGAGACTCGGCCTTCGACTAAGGTAAACATTTGAGGTAACAGTAGCGGACAATACCTGAAAAACTTATGGCCACCTATAGGAAGATAGCCTATTTTACTCAAGTTACTTAGCAAAACCTGCCCCTAACAATAGGATAGAGTACGGAGCTTGAAAAAGACCAACATTCTGAATCTTGCACCGTATCATCTCATGCAAGCTTCTGAATAACGTGAATTTAAAATACAAAAGAATGGTGATCGTGAAAATTCATTAGCAGGAAAACGTCACATTAAGAGCCACTGCACATAAGAGGCAGGCAAAAACTACTACTTTTGT
>JAHWFP010082737.1:0-45238 GCA_023313725.1 Lithobius niger
ATACCAAGTAACACGGAGTGCCGCGTAACTGGGTTGTTAAATACTCCTCAGCTAGAAATCCAGACAGGTGTGTTCACACCAAGGAATGGTAATACTGGAATTTGTTTTACGCATAGTCTAGTAAATACTAATCCTACTGGCACCGTACCAATTCTATGCATTAATATGGGTGGCTTCCCTGTCAAACTTTCAGTGGGTGCAGTTTTAGGCGTTTATACAACTGCTTTGGTGGACCACGACGATCGCGTGGCTTCCGTAGACGCACATCTGGCCGACGCGAGCACATCTAGCACAAGGCCCATCGAGATTGCTGCGCGACAAGCCACACAGGGAGCAGAGGTACCCGCTGAACCCTCAGCAGAGCCTACTAAGCCCCCCAACCAGCGCTCAAAGGAGGAGTTGGATGCAGATTGGGACAAATTGAAGCACAAATTTGTTTCTCCTGATTTAAACGATGAACAAAGGTTAAAATTCCTCGATATGCGTAAAAATCATCAGGAATCTTTTTCA
This sequence comes from Lithobius niger, assembly GCA_023313725.1. Taxonomy (NCBI): domain Eukaryota; kingdom Metazoa; phylum Arthropoda; class Chilopoda; order Lithobiomorpha; family Lithobiidae; genus Lithobius; species Lithobius niger. The sequence continues at coordinate 511 of JAHWFP010082737.1, forward strand.
AAACACAATTTTGACCTTGGTTTATACGAAGGATACGAGGTAAATATTGATACAGTAAACTTAGAGCCGGTGCGCTCAAAACTGTATCGCGTGCCTTTTCATCAACGGGTGCTACTGGGCAACTATTTGGAGGAAATGTTGCGAACTAGCATTATAAAAGAAAATAAAAGTGTGTGGATGTCGCCATGTCTTCTCGTGAGGCGCAAGCCTTCGGAATATAGGCTCGTCGTTGACCTCCGCGGGTTGAATTCCACTGTTGAGAGTGTCAGTGTGCCGATTCCTACTGTGAGCGAAAGCATGGCACATTTGAGTGGCGCTAAGTATTTTTCAAAGTTGGATTTCAAGTTTGGGTTTTACCAGCTGAAACTTGCAGATTCAGCAGTGCCTAAGGCCTCTTTCTGTTCATATAACAGACAATTTTCGTTTTTGAGGGTTCCCATGGGGCTTAAAACGAGTCCCGCAAATTTCCAATTTTGCGCACAACAGATATTTGCGGATATTTTAGGCGTCTATTGTGCTATTTATTTGGACGACATTTTACTGTCTAGTCCAGATTTCTCCACACATATCAGTCATGTGGATAGGGCACTAGCCCTGGTAGCTAAATCTGGCATGAAATTATTTGCCGAAAAATGCATTTTTGGCTGTAAATCGGTCAAATTTTTGGAGTTGTGATAGACGAGGAGGGCATACACCCTGACAGAGAAAAAACAAGGGCTATGGAGCAGTACCCAGGACCAAAGACGCCAAACCAAGTGCGCTCTTTTCTCGGGTGTTGCAATTTTTACAGGCGTCATGTGGCGGACTTTGCTCCGTTTTAACCAAGCTAACAAGAAAAAATGTCAAGTTTTACTGGGGCAAAGCTGAGGACAAGGCCTTTAGGGAACTGAAAGCAGCTATGTTTAATGCAACAACCCTTAAGCACCCAGATTTCATCCAACCCTTCTACTTGCAAACAGACGCAAGTGTGGTTAGTCTGGGCGGCGTACTGTCCCAGATGCACGGCAGTATAAGCTATCCCTTAGCTTACACCTCTCGCACACTCACACCGGCGGAGAAAAAGGAAACAGCTACGGTTAGGGAGATCCTTGCTATCGTGCATTCAGTGGACGCTTTTCGCTGCTACCTCCTTGGTAAAAGGTTTTTTTTGTAACGACCGATAATTTAGCAGTGTGCTACCTTTACTGTGCTACCAGCTTACCCCCCAAGCTTGAGAGGGTCCTCTTGCAGCTAAGAGAGTACGACTTTATCGTAAGGCACAAGCCAGGCAAATCGCTGGCAGTCTCCGATGCTCTAGTACGAGTGGAAATACCAGTGTGCGCAATCGGTAGCCAGTTTCCCGACTGGACAAGGGCACACATTCCAGGAGAACAGAGGACTGATGAATACTTTGGGCCATTGTAGATCGGCTTAAAGATCAGTGTTCAGAAGATTTAATTGACGCAGAAAATAACATATTTGCTTTAAGGACTACGGCGGAATTCCGTATAGGATTCGATTAGCTAAGCCAGAAATGGGTAGAATGGATAACCTACCTCAAATGTGTGTGCCTAGGGCACTAGCAATCCACTGCATCAGGGACTATCACGCAACACCTATGGCAGTCCACCATGGCTGTAAGCGCACCCTAGAAATCATACAGTTGCACTGCTTTTGGCCTAACATGGCTAGAGATGTTGAAAACTACGTGAAGAGTTGCCCAGTTTGTCAGGCCTATAATCGAACAAATAAACCACATAAAACAAAACTAAGGGCCTATAAACCTCTGCAGAGGCCCGGAATCTCCTGGAGCATTGATTTGATAGGGCCCCTCAATACGAGCGTACACGGAAACTCCTGGATTTTGACATGTGTCGATGACTTCTCAAAGTACGTCATCGCAGTGGGCCTACCAAATAAAAAGGCCGAAACAGTTGCTCATAAGCTATTCACAAGGCTAATATCTAGATTTGGCTGTCCCTTATCTGATGTCAGATTGCGGCTCAGACTTCCGGAACGAAATTGTTGCAAAACTGGCAAATTTGTTTCAGATTAAGCAAATAAACTTTACCCCTAATGTTTCATGGGTAGGAGGGAAGATTGAGGCCGCAATTTTCGACCGAGATTTCAGCACAACGTGTGAAGTACGGTAACAGATCGGAAATTTCGCATTTGTCAGGCCAACCATGGTTCACATAACGATAAACTTTTGAAAGGATTTTATCACGTTTACTTTCAAGAATGAGTGTCTCGTTTAAAACTGGAAGATTAGAAATAGTTTCCAAAACAAGAATATTGTACTGCTCTTCTGCTTTCTCGAATTCCTCGGTATTTGGGAGGGAAAAGCGCGATAACGCATCTGCCGTCAAATTAAGTTTACGGGGAATGTGTTCGAAGTCGTAATCTTAAGCATTAAGCATCACTGCCCAACGCTGAACCCTGGCGGCTGCCATCTGCGGTATTCCTTTTTTAGGGCCAAAAATCCAAACTAAAGCCTTCTGATCAGACTACAGTATGAATTGCTGTCCATAAATGTATTCATGGAACCGTTTCACTCCCCAAGCCACACTGAGAGCTTCCCGATCAAAACGCGAGTAGCCCCTTTCCGCTTGAGTGAGCTTACGTGAAGCAAAAGCTATCGGCTGTGATTCACCGTTTTTCATGACATGCATAAGGCACGCGCCGACCCCATAGGGTGAGCCGTCACAAACGAGTTTAAGCTTTAATTTCGGATCGTAATGAACCAGAACTTTTGATTTAAGAAATAATTCTTTTACTTTACTCAAGGCTCGGTCGCATTCTGCCCCCAAACCCACTTCACACTTGGGCTTAATAAACGTGTTACTGGTGACAGAATATGAGCGAGACTTGGTAGATATTTTGAGTAATGGTTTACAAAACCCAGAAAGCTCTGTAGCTCTTGAATACATGTTGGGTTAGGAGCGTTTGTGACTGCTTCGATAACCTCAGGGAGTGTATGCAACCTTCTGCATTTATCATGTGGCCTAAATATTTTAATTCAGGCTGCGACAGTTTGCACTTCTCGATCTTAAGTTTGGCTCCTGCATCTTGTAAAACATTTAACAGTTTATTTAACGATTCGTCATGCTCCCCCCCTACCTGCTCACCAGGATGTCATCATAAAACGGGAGACATTTGGGGATTTTACTGGTGACTTCAGTCATTACCCTCTGGAAAATTCCAGGGCTGGACGCTAGGCCCAGGGGTACGCAAAGCCATCTAAACAAACCCAGGGATGTATTTATTGTCAAAGCTTCTTGTGACTCTTTGTCGAGTTCAATTTGCAGAAAAGCATCCTTAAGATCGATAAGGGAAAAAGTGTCACTGCCTGCTAATTCACTGAATAATTCTGCGGCCGTGGGAACTGGATAGTGGTCGACTTCGAGTTGAGGGGTCACGGTGGTTTTATAATCACCAATCACCTGGATTTGGCCATCCGCTTTGTGAACTATGACGATCGGCGTAGACCACTGAGTAGTTTCCACAGCCTCTAGAATTCCAAGGCCAACCAATCTACGAATTTCTTGGTTAACCTTTTCTTTGAGTGCTAACGAACTGGTCTTACACGACAGTACACAGGCTTGGCATCAGATTTTAAATGAATTTTGGCTTTAAAATTCTTAAACTTACCCATGCCTTCAGAAAATAGCTCCGGGAAACCCTTCACTATTTCGGAAGTGTCAACTGGCGTAATGCTAGTTTTAATTTTCTTAACACTTTTCTTAGGTTTTACTTTCGTTTGTAGGTCGTAAAAAGAATGGAAATTAACTTGAAAAATAGAAAGCCAATCCTTTCCCATTAATGCAGGTTTATATAATTTTGAATCTAAAGCATCCAAATTTTCGTTTTGACCTTGCACTTCAACCTTCAGACTTACAGTGTAAATCGTGTTCTCAATTCCGTCAGTGTATGAGTGTATTGAGTACGGACTGAGTTTTAAAGGACAGTCCGCAAAATATTTTTGATGCCACTCTATAGGGATAATGGATGCATCTGCCCCAGAATCAAGTTCCATTTCTAGCTTGACACCATTTAGGCAGACTGGCATTTTCCATTTATGGATTTTCATAGAATTAACTACTACTATTATTTTATTGGTTTGTAGGGGAATTGAAATCTGGTCCGCAGCCTGACTCAGTCCAAGAGTATTATTTTTCGGTACAAGATAGTCGTTGTCTGAATCGTTATCAGACCCGGAACCAGACTCTGAATTTTCGGCTTCAACATCCTGGCCTACTTCACTATCACTTTCGCTATCGCGTTCGAGTTTGTTGACACGTTTTTTATAGCTATACTTTTGTTTTGTGTTCGGCCTAGCCTCAAAATTTGTGCTAGAACTTGCTTTAGGGTGATCGAATGATTTTGAAGTTCTATTCGAATGACTAGCTTTTCGGCACACGGCTTTTAAATGGCCGACAGTGTGGCAACGACCACATGTATAGTCTCGATATTTACAACGTGTTTTCACGTGGCCATTTTTGCCGCAACAATAGCAAATGAAATCCTTAGTGGATTTAGGCCTACTTGATGTTTTGCTCGATTTTTTAGCTACGTAGTTAACAGCTCTAGAATGGCTTCTCAAAATGCTTTGGTCTGTTTCAGCAGATTCCAATGATAAAGCTAAGGATATTGTAGCCTTTAAATCCAGAGTCTGCTTCAACAACTTCCTTTGAATGACTTCAGATTGGATCCCCCCAATTAGGCAATCCCTAATCATTTCGCTGTAATATCTTTAATTTGAGCGAAGTCACAATACTTCGTCATTAGCTTTAATGCAGCTAAATATTCCCCGATATTCTCATCAGATTTTTGCGATCTTCTAAAGAATTTAACACGCTCAGATACCACGGAGGGCACTGGCTCACTGGGTCTAAAACTTTTTTAACGAGCTCATCAAATGTTAATGAGTCGGGCAAATCAGGTGAGAGGATATTCAGAATTCTATCAAACATTTTTTGGCCTACAGATTCCATTAGAAAATTAACTTGCTTGGTTGCTGGTATTTCTTTAGCTAAAAAAAAGTAACGAATTCGGCTGGAGTATTTCTCCCATGTGTCTGACTCTCAATGGAATTCCGAAAATAAACCATCGGTTTTAGACGAACCCGTGTTGACGTCGTCTTCACTATCGACTCAAATTTCAAAATTTAGAGTTAAATTGGAACTAGTTTCATTAAATCTTGCGTTCACTACTGAATTATTTTCATTTTCAATTTCACTGCTAATTTTAGCAGTTACAGGTGGTTTGCTACCGACACCTGTCTTTGGCAAGTGACGACTCCTCACCCTTATACACCGGTAAGAGGTGGTATAAATGTGCAGAGTATGATTCATAGTTCAGGCTTGTAGTTAACATCTGGTACACTTGTCGGTAATATGTATTCATTCTTAAATTTGCTAATTGGGCGTTTCTTTATGAATTGTTGGTTCTCCTATTTACTCATAGACAATTATATGTGTGTTCATATATTTATATTGTTTTAATTTGTTTTGTTTCACCACGTTAAGCATTTACTTGTTGCTAATACTGTATTTAGGATCTCATTGTCTGTTTTGTATTTTGTTACCATATTATGCTTTGACGTTTTGTATGTATAATGGGTTTTTCCCTATAAAACAGGTTCGCAGGAACCTTGGGAATTTTCCCTTATGTTTTCACATAAAAATAAAATTCATTCATTCATTCATCGACTTCAGGTGTGATATTGTAGATTATGGAAAATGGGTTGTGATAAATAAACATAGTAATTGGGAGAAATAAATAATAAATTGTTCATAATGGTTGGCGGCTGTTATTGCTAGTCTACTGCTGTAGTTGAATGCAATGACATACAAATGCGAGAGTTGTGATTCGGTATTTTACCGTACCTGCAGCTATGGCAGGCCACAATAATGTTGGAATTTCAACTGAATATTGGTGTTTATATGTAATAGGACAGAAACAGTAATAAATTAAAATTGCGGTCTTGGAAAAACGGCGGAGTATCGTCATCACTAAAATCGTCGACAGCCGTAGGTTGCCTATTGCAGCCGGCGACGGGTTGACACACGGGAGAAGCAGTATAAATGTGAAGGACGCGTTCCAACATTTTCTTTCCTGTGGTTGCGATTGATATGCCAAATCGAAATTTTATACGTGAATGATTATTAAATTGTGTGGATATAGCTCTTAAAATAAAAATTAATCAAATAACAGGCCTAGAAGTGTTGATTTGTCTCAGGTCCCGGTGACGGGATCTAGTTTATAAAGACTCAGGTCCCGGTGAATTCGTTGAAAAGTAGGCCTTCGGCGTGTTAAAGTGAACCTAACCAACGTAACCTAACCTAACCTACACTAACTAATTCTAACCAAAACTAATATAAGTTTGCCTAAAAACTACGGTATTTTTGTTTCCTGGGATCCACACACGCAGAACTCTGGTCCCGGCAACGCGTCCAAATAGGCTTGAAACAGTTACAGCCCAACCGGGACTAGAGACACTGCGTTTTTTTTATTTATATTTGAAAATTTTATGGTTCAAAATAGCCTATCACCGTAACTCACATAGCTATTATATGCGAGAAAATACCTATAAGCGTGAACACCGTGATTTTTGGAAAAAAATGCCTGAACTCACCGGCATCATAGAAATCAGAAATGTACTTGCAATTAACAACTCGGTAAAATAAGTACTAAATGGTGCAGGACTAAACTCATATCACATTATACAAGCAAATTGGCATTACAGTAATTATTACCAATAGTATTCACGGCAGGCAGCATTCGCTGCCATGAAGGCCGACACTCACGAGAAAGGGCGTACAAATGTGTTGTGGGTGATTCATAAAATTTCTTTTGCTTAGGATCAATAATTTACCTTACACGTTATCAGAATGATGGCCCAAATTATTTTACATGAAATGAGTTATTGACAGGAATAATACTGGCTATTTATTAATATTATTCAATCAAAATAGTATCGTAGCAAGCATTCTAGGCAATAGCGCCGACAAATGCGGAGAAACACCGTATAAATGTGAAAGGTGTAACGCACTGATTTTTCTTTACCTGTGTCTTAAATAAATTAAGGAAACGTTAAAATTATGATTGGCATACCATTCGCTTGTAAAATAGATAAATATTCACAACAAATAATTATATTTTCAAATCCTTGAGTTGTGTATTGATGAGGATCGTCGCTAGCCTACCACATTTGCTCGTCGAATCGCCGACACACGAGAGAAAAACCGCATACAGGTGTACGAGGCGGGTGAACAGTTAAAGCTTTAATATTGCCACAAAAATACAACATTTGGAAAATTTGAAGACAGGAATTATGCATTGCGGCATTAATTACAGTCTATATAAAGCATATTTGAATTTAAATTGGTAATGATTAACAATAATTAGACCAATTTAAGTTTCGAAGCGGGTCTACCAGGCATATCAGCCTAGTTTCGGCAATGCATTTGTCGACAAACGCGAGAGAAACATTTTAAATGCTGGAAACGCGGCACGTAATTAATCAAAATATCAATTTTAAAATCACTAAACAGGTAGCAAATTCGAAATTACGGTACTAGAAGGCTCCATGTATTCTAAGGAATCATTTTCGTCAAGGAACTTACGGTTTAAACCAATAAGTCATGGCAGAATGGAAGAGCAAATGTGGGAGACGAGTGATGCGGGTAAGATGGCGGCCGAAAGAGGAAAATCTTCATTGTCTTGATCCTTGTGTTCAGCTGTGTGTCCCCGTAGCGGCACATCCAGCAACATCCAGCCGCATCGACCATTCACGAAGCAAGGATCAAATCACGTGTGTGGCGCAGACCAATCGGGAGAGAGAAAGTCTATTGACATCATACGTTGCTATGGATACAGAGCTAAAAGTGAAAATGACTTGCGAAAATCTTAACCAAACTAAAATACAAACTAAGGGTAGATTAATTGACTAAAATCAAAATATAACGGTAATAATGATTTACCTAAATGATTTACCTGAATAATATTAATAAACCAGTAACGTTTAATTCAGATAAAGCTTACTCTGTGGGACTAATAACGGATTAATTAAAAACAAGAAATAAAAAAAAAATAAAAAAACGATGCCCCGGCACAAAGATCACGGGTCAGCTGGGAAATTAGGTGACAGGCCACGGTGTATGCCGGGAACTCGATAGACAGGAGCGATACAGGATCCATCTTTCACCCTTCATCAGAGTCTGAATATTCAGGTTCAGCTGAAATAAGAAGTAATCGTATTGGAAACTAGCGATTTGTAAGAAATAAGGAGGAGGGGAGAAGGGGTGAACATATAAGGATAAACACAAAGGGGCGATACAAATAAAACAAATTATGTAAACTGGGATCTCCTCCTCTCTCTCCCTTATCGGGAAAATTATCTCTCTTTCCCACACGACCCCGAAAGACAGTTAAGAAAAATTAAATATAGACTAAAAAACATGTATTACCTGTAGGGAACCGAAGATGGCAGGGAGATAGAATGCCGGAAGATGGGCCTGCAGCAAGGAGGTCCTCTCGGGGGAGCGCGAAGACAGCAGAGATGCAACATATGGGGGCTTCGTAAATCGGTGACTCGACCCCCGTAGGAAAGGCGGGAGGATCGGGATTCGAAACCATGGTAGTCGGAGCTGTAGGTAGCGGCAGTAGACCAGGAAGAGGAAGTAGCAGAGAAAGATCTTCGTGCTCGATCTGTACAGCTGTATTTTCAGAATGCAGATTGGCAGGTCGATTGGCGGCCTCGATCGCGCGAGCCCTTACTAAATATGTGGCAAACCTCTCGCCCAATATCGGGTACGGCGGCATCAGGAAATTACGCACGTGAGAACAAAGACCAAAATTGCCAACATGACAATGGTGATAGTGTTCATCTAGGCGCGCTCGTTCAATGGGCTCCGATTCCTCCAGGTAAACAGTAGGGGGCACATATGGGTAGTTGACGGCCAATAAATACAGCTGTTGAAAGAAATTCTTGCGTACATATGAAAAAACGGTTTCTCCGACAACTGACTGAGTGGGTGGGCTACGACCGGGAATATGATGGCAACAGTTGTGCGAAGAATTCACCGGGTCACAAAAAAAAATGGGCTATTAGAGCATAAATAGTTAAAAGTTCTTGCTCAAAGAGGCTGTCCTAGAATTAAGCGTGCGACTTCATACGATAGTAGGAAGTCCCGGAATTCATATGCGGCATGAGAAGGATAAGTTCTTATCTTTCTTCTTCCCTTTCCTTTCAAATTCTCCTTGTTTTCCTTAAAAATGGACAGGGGAAACCGAAGAAACAAACCGAAATATGAGGTGCCTTTTTAGAACAGAGTATAGGATAAGTTTGACAAAGGACCAAAACAAATTTTAGGGCGGAGCTGGGCTGTGTCGAGATACGTCACTACAATAGCCCCTCCCACCTGCTCACACACACACACATGAGCCAAAATTTAACCCCAGGTCAACGTCAAGAGGCCCTTTTAACAAAGGGTACAAGAGCTGGAGAGAGCCTTACCCCCCCCCCCCCACCCTTCCGAAACTGACGAAACACTGTCAACAGGTCCCCATTTGACCAGTTTTAAGCCAAGAAAAGTAAATGAATGAAAATACGAAAAATAAAATACAAAATTTGTGTTAATACAATGTCTTATGTTACAGCTACATGGTTATTGTCGGAAAATAAGGAATAATGGACATGCGACACGATAATTGGAAAATTGATACACAAATAATAATACAATCTATATTTTATTCTATCCCTGCCAGATGCGAGTTAGAAAATAAGAGAGATGGATGCAGGACTGACATAAACGGAAAATGGGTCTGGAAGCATGGAGAAATAAGATGATAAAGGAAAGAAACCGAACCACACAAAGCCAGCTGGTAGTGGTTTGAAGGAAGTCGTTAATTTGACCCTCGTTTTCCGAACAATAAGGAAAATCGAGTCCTAAATTGATTATAGATAGTGCACTATGAAATGTTGATTGAGATCTCTATATCAATACACGGGCCCGTAGAAAAATTAAGAAATAACCACGGTAAAATTTTGAATTAATTGGGGTAGTATTCTTATCCCGGACACAAGAAAATAAGCATTATCAGTAATTCAGCATTAATGGGACAGTATTCTTATCCCGGACTCAAGTAAAAGTACGATACCAATAATTATGAAATAATTGGGACAGTATTCTTATCCCGGACACACGAAATGTATATTACTAGTGATCTTTCAATTAATTGGGACAGTATTCTTATCCCGGACTTAAGGAAAATATGTATTACTAATAATTTTGCATTAAATTAAGGGAGTACCACACTCTGGACACTAGAAAATATACATTACTGGAAATTTAGCATTAATGGGACAGTATTCTTATCCCGGACACAAGAAATATACATTACTAGTAATTTTTCGATTAATTGGGACAGTATTCTTATCCCGGACTCAATAAAAATATACATTACTAGTAATTTTGCATTAAACAAGACAGTATTACATTCCGGAACGTTGAGATACACATTATCACTGAAACTGCATCGAATAGAAGTATTTTATAATTTTTTTTATTTTGTTTGTCAAGGATGGGTGACAAATGAAAAGATAACACATGAAATCTAGGAAGCAGATGACGGACCAAAAAGATGAATAACAAGAGGAAGAACTGGAGCACCGAAGGAAAACTAGGGAAGTATTGAAATAATATTGTTCCAAGTTCACTCCATTAATAGATGCACGGGAGAAACTGCCTTGTCAAGGATAGACGATTGTCGGAGAAGAAAGATGTCCTGAAAAGACGGATATCCTAGAAAAAAGATGAGATTTTCTGAATAAGATGATATATCCTGATAAAGTTAGATGTCCTGAAAAAATGGGATGTCCTGAATAGGATGACATATCCTGATAAAGCCAGATGTCCTGAAAAAGATGGGATGTCCTGAATAAGACGATATATACTGATAAAGACAGATGTCCCATAGAAGAACGAGATGTACCGAAAACCAGGAAGGTACAATTAAGGTGGATGAAAATCGGAAAGAAAAACGGAGAGAAGCAAGAGAAAACCTAATTGAAAATTTCTGCCTATACATGAACTTTTCTTTCCACAATCTTTCACAAGCTGATCTATGAAAACAGAGCTCTATTATCAACACCTTGGTCGAAATATCTGTATAGATAGCGGCTTAATTACAGTTGGAATTTTTTTTCTCCTAAACATGCATTCAAAATTACAGCATGACAGGTTCCAAGCTGATATGCCATTGATGACAGGTTTTTCCTCAAACGTATGGCCAAATTAGGAGGGTTTTTCCTACATCCGACTTCGAGAGAGACTCGGAGAGAATAATCGTTATGTCGTATTGGAGGGTAAATCGACAGGCCATTTAGCAACAATAATGATTGAAGTACACAGATTATTCTGAGCATAAGCTGTAGTCTCATTAGGAGACAACAAACTTATTGTTTTGTCAAGGATTGTTATGGGATTAATTAGATGCAATTATGTAAATTAATTACTTGAATAATAATTCAAGCATAATATCCTGAATAACTCAATATTGTTAATCAAAATGAAAGCGCATGACCTACGAATATTTATTATTGCTAAAACAATATTACAAGCCAAGCTATTTTATTTTCATAAATAGAGCCTCAAGAGACCAACAGGGATTGAAAAAAGAGAGCCACAATATTTTAGACAAGTTGAAACTTAGAGCTGTATTTTAGCCAGGCCGACCCCCCAAACTATCCTAAGAAAATCTTAAGCAACGTTTACATCCGGGTTTCTCGGTAGAGCAGGCGGACATCTTGGACAATTCTCAGTAAAGCAAGGAGCGCTAGATTCAAGCTAGGCCAGCGTTCATAGAAATGCGTTTCAAGCTAACCTAACTCAAGACACACTAAAGTAATAAATATCTCTTACAACACCTCCAATTCTCAGTATTTCAACCTGGCCTTTAAAACACAGAAAAATAGCATGGCCAGAGTCAGTCGTCGTTTAGAGTTCAGTTTGTCTTCTTGTCCGTCCGCCTAGCCTAGGCCAGCCGAGCCAACGCTGCTAGCCAAGCCGAGAGTGAGGCCTTCGATTCAGGGGGGTCTGTGAGTCCAGTTGCCAGGCAATGCAGCCTCAAGCAGCTGGGATCAGCGATAACTATAACCTGTATCGTTCACGATACAACCTGCTTGTTGAGTAATTGAACTGATATATTAATTGGAATTGGAAGGACAGTAATTCGAGATATTATCACTCTTGAAGAAATTAGCTAGGCTACAATCTATTATTGTCAGAGTCCATGAATACGATCTCTCTTTCATCTCTGCTCTCTATCATTATTTTATAAGCACCTGAAGTAATGCAATAATGTTTTGCTCGTATATATTCAATAATCGTAATTGAAGTATAAGGCTAAATAAGCCAAGTTAGAAATAGATTCACGAATTAAACAAGTACATTAATCCATTTCTTGTCATGTCTTGATTTTTATTATAGTTAAGTGATATTTGGTGTCAAGTATATTTTGTTGCCATTCTAGACATTTTATGTTTGCTTTTGTGGAATTAACTAAACTGGACCCAAAACACTTTTTCACAAAAACTAATGGGATTATCAAAAACAGGTCATACCGCAACAGTTGTAAAGCATTTAACGGCGATTAAAATGGACTATAAGAAAGTTAAAATCGGACCACCGGTAAGGGAGATATCATTGGACATAGTTCCCAATGTGGCCGCCAAACGACCATGATTTGGACCACGTGACCAATTGTGTTTAACACTCCTGTAGGTGTGTAATAATGCCTAGCAGTCAAACTGAGGGTACATAAAAGTGCATACGTGCCTCGAGCTAGCTCCTAGACTATTAAAATAAATTACAGTAAAATCAATAAGACGGCGGCAGTAACACTTTGTCTTGCCAACAGAACAGTGGAAACGTCTAAATGTTCGTTTTATTTCTTTGTCAGCGGAAGAGGTAGAAGCTGCTCTACAAAACTTTTAGCCCCATTACAGGTTTTGAACTTTGGTTTAATGCTTTTGCACGTCAATTTGACACTTTTGTATTTGGATTTAACACTTTTGTACTTCAATTTAACGTTAGTAGATTTCAAATTAACACTCTTGTCTTTTGATTTAACACACTTACACTTGAATTTAACACTTTTGCACTTGAAATTAAACCATTGAAATAACTAATTTTTTTCATTCGCTGTACAGAATGTTAAATTATACGAAATATGCTTATACAAAATTTTTTACTAATTGCTACTGTAATGTTATTTCGCTGCATCGCACCCGAAACCCTACGAACTATCCTACGGCGCTTTAAATAAATAAATAAATAAATGACGATTAAGAGCGGTGTTTGAAGCGAATGACGACTGCTTTGGTTTGGAGCATAGGGGCTCGTCACAAAAACCGCTCGCACTACACGGTTTTTGTTACGAGTCCCTGGGACCCTAGTCTCGACTTGATCGTTTTCAAATCGCATGCGGTTTTATCAAAAGTCACGTGCGATAGAATGGGCGAGCCATGATTTTGGTGCGCTTTTTGGTAAACTGCATGCGATTTGAAAAGCGCAACTCGAGACTAGGGCCCCTGTTCTTTGGAGATACTAACTTAAACTTAAACTTTAACTTTAAGGTTTATGCAGGTTTATGCAGTGTAGGCTTACGTGAGAGGCTTTCACCATGGATTTATATAGACGAATCCGTTTGCCTTAGGGTTCGCGGCAGCAGCCAGATGGCCCCACGAGCACGGGAGAATCGAAGCTTCCGGTCTAGCGCTGTCGCGTGCGTTTCAAGGCAAAATCTAATCAAAACATACCTACTTCTTGCATTGTGTGTGGATATACCAACAAAGCTGGGACCAATTTATTTGCCTCGATAAGATTTTTTAAAGTTTCCTATTAACGTTAGTCAAGAGAAATATGTGGGCAAACGGTGCAGGGAGAAAGAAGTGGCTTCAAGTGGCAGCCAACTTCAAGCTCCAACTTTACTCTGCTCATTTCATAAATCGACGTCGTAACGTTTTGTTTACGTCGAGAAAATACTATTTTGAAACAAGTTTTTTTTAACTTATTTTAGGACACCGTTAGAAAGATGCAAGTCATCCGGATTGTTTTTTCTTTTTATATTTTTGTTCACACAAAAATTGGCGAAGAGAACCAAACCGAACACTTGTATTTTGTTCACAGAGCGTTTATCAGACCAGTGTGTCCTTCAGCTGTAGGTATCACTCCTATCCTACACTTGTACTGTTTTCACATGTAATAATTCGTCGCGGGTCAGCCCTGGGCTGGAGCCAGCCCGAGCCAGCCCTAATGCCAGCTCCGGGCACACTTTGAGTTCACACGTAATGAATGCTTGAGAGCCGACCCGCGCTCGCTTAGGAGCACCGTCTGTCGGCAAGGTGGATAAGAGCAGTGAATCGGCTTCACTTCTCATATTACGTGTTTTCAGGAGAAGCGCGACATTAATGTCAAACTAACGTTGCTAAAAGGTTTGATTATAATAGCCAAGAATTGAAAAAAGAAAAACAAACTGAATATAGGGAGAAAAAAAAGCCACGGGAAATAAAAGCCAAAGGAATAAGATTACAAAAGTAGTTTCTTGAGAAACTCCCTACCCTGCCTGGTGATTTTCGAGCCAAGACAATTAATCTAAGAGGCCGTTCATTATTTATGAACGGGGGTGGGCCGGCAAAAATGAGGGGGAGTGAGGGGGCATCACAATTTTTATATGAAGAGTGAGGGGTGAGGGCTACATTTTTTTTAGGTACTGTCAGGAGGGGGGTGGGGTCAAGAAAAAAACTGAGAGAATAAGTGCACGGCAAGTTATAGAATGTAATACATTTATTTAGCTCAGCACATTCCACACGGTATTAAAGTAGGCCTAGTATGTTTCGTACACTCATTTCATGAAAATTAAAATCGTAATACAATTTTTTTGGGGGGAGGGGGCAAAAAAATCACAACACGAAAGAGGGGGAGGGTCACGAATTTTTTTTGTACTGATGACGACAATCCGCCAGCCCACCCCCGTTGATAAATAATGAATGGTCCCTAACCACCTACGTACCCTACATACAAAACGAAAAACCCACCAAACCATTTTTGTGTGTTTTAACTCCCCCTATTCAATCCGGTCTTTTTCTTCAGACTTTTTCGTCTTTTGTCTGTGTTTGTTTTTTTATTTTTGAACTTTGATCTTGTACCACGACCAGTATGCTATAAACCCATTTTATTTTTTAACTTTGTGTTATTGGTAACACCTTTCCATGACATTTCAATACAGGTTTTTATTTCAATACGGGTGTGAAACCCATTTCCGTTACTCTTTGGATACCAATACCGACGCTCCAATAGTTCAATCTTGGTGGCGTGCTTCGGCGACTGTAGTTCAAAGATTGACGGTTCGAATCTTTGGTTGGGGCAGTTTAGCGTTCCGAACAGAAAAATTAATATGGTTCGTATCGCTTTATTTCGACATATTATTTTCTCTTTATTATATGTCATGTCTTCATTCTGGAACAGTTTATTATTTCAACATAACTTCGCATTCTAAAACATGGCTCTTTGATGTAGGTTAGGTTCTCAGTTCTCAGTTATGTTTAATTTTGCTCAAAATAATAATAAAAAAAACTACAGGTAATTTTTAATCGTTATTTTTCCTTATACTGCAGTTTTTTCTTTGTATACACCCACACAAATCATTTTAATGACGCGAAATTTACACAAAGAAAATAAAATTGGAAAAATTATGTCATTTAGGGAAAAACACTACCAGCTATTGTACCAAACGGTGATAAAGAGTTGAACAGTGTGATGCATCACGACGAACCTTCTATGCTCATAAGCAATTCCTTCTTTTCTCCCACGTGTTTTTCAATCTGCCTGATAATGAGTATTTAACAAATAACTATTTCTTCTTTAGTGTTTCCCGTTTTCTTTTGTTCGTTGACATGTAGTGGGCTGCACTGCAAAGCTGTGAAATCCTCTGTCGCGGGTCAGCCAGGGCTGGCACCCAAACATTATAACGTGTGAAATCAGTATTGTATTGATGCCAAATGAGACTAGAATTGTTTTAATCAAACACGACTTGTGCACATTCTAAGCAGGCGTATTGCAAAGGTTTCTCAGCTAATGGTGAACAAGAATCAACAGAAAAGTGTGCACCGTAGATCGCGAGTGACAAAATAAAATCAGGATAAATCGTTTGATAATTAAAGTCATTCGTTCCGTCTCCCCCCCCCCCCCCCCGAAGAGGGAAAAAAAAAAAAATTTTCAAAAATTATATTAGGTTTTTTTCCCCAATTTGTTCATCTTTTTTCTTTTTTTTACTGCGTGTACTGTATTTTTTCATGGTTTCTTGAAATATTACCAAATTCCCCAACCGTACATGAAACAGAGGGCATGAAATGAATGGTTGGGGGGGGGGGGCTTCAGCCATCCATTTCATGATTTCTGGGGGGTGGGGATGAAGACAAATAAAAATGAAAATATAAATAAAAAAAAGCTAAGGCAAAAAAAATCAATATTGCAAAACATAGCCAAGGTAAAAAAGCCAAAGAAAAATCGGCATGAGAAATAGGCTGTGGGAAAAAAAAATAGCCGAAGGAAAAATCAATGTTTCATTGTTTTTGATTTTGTTTTTATAGACCGCATTAGGTTAGATCGAATTTTATCGGGCTTTTTTGCCGTTTGCTTTAAATTTAAGCTTGACTTTTTTATGCGGGACCTTTTTTTTTACTGTAGTCTTTTTTACAGGCCTTTTTTCCCCATGGCTTTTACGTTCCCAAGCTTTTTTCCGCGTTGGGTTTTATTCTAGCATTGGCTTTCTTTCTGGTTTTTTTTTTTTTATTATTGGCCAACGTTCGGTTAGTCAGTTGCCTTGGGTCGAATTTCACCAAGCATTGTAAGATTTCCACCAGGCTTTATTTTCGTGACTTATTTTCTAAACTTTTTTGGTTTCTTGGCTTTGACTTTTTTATTTGAGACTGTTGTCACTTTGGCCGTTCTTTCAGATTTTTTTTCCATGGCTTTTACTTACGGGTTTTTTTTTTTTTTTTTTGTACTTGGCTCTTATTCTAGCCCTGGCTTTTTTATTCGAGCCTTTAACTTTACCAGGCTAGGCCTTTTTTAATGACTATTTTGTCGTGGCTTTTATTTCCTAAATTTATTTTTAAAACTTTTTTCAAAAATAATTGTTTTAATATTTATTGTGCGTGCCATGAGTGAGGGGGAAGAAACGGACGTATGACTAGTTGTGTATGGCTATTTCAATTCTAATAAAATATTGTCTAACTACGAAACCGTCAAAAATGTTTAGTGGCCTGCTATCACTTGCCCCTTATTGATTTTGCAGTCAGGCATGGATGGTTCTTGGCGTATCGTGGCTCGTTGGCTTGAGGCAATTTCAGCACAAACAAGTGCAACATTACAAATGTTATTTACATGACAAACAACGTTCCGTACTTCATCCAAATAAAAAAAAATTATATGCTTCCAAACTAATAGGCTTTCATCGTTCTCCGTGTAAACGAACGCCTGGCGTACAGAAATAGAAATTTGATCTTATGCCATTGGTCGCAAGCCATTGTGAATTTCGCTTTATTTTATTCATCAGATGGGGCTGGTAAGACACGGGCACCAAGGAATAACTTATTTGAGTACTTTGTTTCATCTAAAGCTCTTATAATTTTTATATAGGCACTGGACAATGGGAGATATGCAACCCGTTAACGCACAGCGATGTGGCCTGAATCGGCCGACCGGAAGTCTTCTTGCCTTCGCGACGCGAGCCTCCCAAACCGGATGTGACATTGTTGTTTACTCGGTGGATTCGTCGTACTATCACGAAGGGGTCCGACAAGCGTGTAAATCATGACAACCGTCTGATTTACAGAAAATCAGTAAATCAAAGGTAAATCGCTGGTAAATCAATAAATCAAGGGTAAATCGTGTAAATCAGTAAATCACTGGTAAATCAAGTGTAAATCAAGAGTAAATCACTGTAAATCGTGTAAATCAGTAAATCATCCTAAATCAGGAAATCATTGTAAATCAAAAAATCGGAAGCAAATCAGTAAATCACTGGTAAATCAGTAAATCAAGTGTAAATCAAGAGTAAATCAGTAAATCACCCTAAATCAGGAAATCATTGTAAATCAGTAAATCAAGCACACTACTCAAGCCTTTGTCGGACACCTCGATTATCACACTACGTGTGGTAGTCTATACGTTCCATAAGTTCCTTAAGCTTCATAGCTTTCACTGCACAGGTCAAACAACTCACAGTTCCGTTTTCTAACGTCTTCTGCACATATTCATAACAAGTCTTGCTCGAACTTTCGTGCACCTGTGGTTACTGGCTTCTACAACCAACCAACCACTATATTCGCGCGCTCACAAGCAGACGCTGCCGCTTACGATAACACTGGGAGGTGTGCGCCCAAGGTATGCAGTGGTGGCTTGCGCAATGCGCACCCTCACACTTGTATGTGTACGAGGCGCTTCTCATTGTATGCTTACACGTAATTTATTATCTGTCTAGTTAATGCTCGTGTAAATATTGGCTTCCGACCTCTTTTTTTTTTAGGTTTTCCAACTCGGTTCTCCTTTCAAAAAAACAGTGTTTTTACTAATTTTGTAAATGTCTGCCACCTATAATACTGTAAAAATGCAGTGTACTGACATAAAAAAAAATAGTAGTGATTTTTTCGTATTCACAGTTCCTCCTTGTGTTTTAGTGAAGGCATATGGCAGCAGGCCAAGACCCCAAATAAACAACCTCAGCCTCCTTGTGAATTCTTTCCTCAGCTACAAGCTCAACACTGATTATGATCAATCTGTCAATCTGTCAATCTGTTCATTGATAGCTGCCCCTTGCGACTCGTCGTCGTTGGTCTGTGGCTTCCCTGGCAGGCTCATTGTTTAGCACTACATAAAAAACGCCTTTCTTATACGGAGAATCATTGCAACAATGGTCCTAAAGAGCAACAATGATTCCAAAGATTCATTGTTACGATGTTTCGCTAAGCAGATTCGCATTCGATATGGGTTCTATTGTTCTAAAGCAGTATTTCTCTCTAGATACTGTAGAATTTATGGTAAATAAAATACGTATAAGTAAATTCAATTTTATTATTAACATTAACTTAGTTTAGAACTTTAATAATACTTCAAAACTGCTTCAAACTCTTAATGTGAGCTATTTTAAACTTCCAATGGAAAACTTAATCTTAATTTTGGGTTTGGAAATTCATGGTTTTGCGGGGCGGGCCCGCCCCCCCGCAAGAGGCAGGGGCATTACAAATTTGAAACCTTTTTAAACTCTTTTCTTCAATCCCAAATATTTGTTTACCTCTCCTTCCAGTTTTAGGCTTACATTTCTGAATTATGTGTGAAAACTAGGAAAAATCGTCGGAAGAATGTTAATTTTGAAAGTGACTAACTTAATTTTTAGTCTTCTGTACAGCCGAAACGTCTGGAAAGAATATAGCAACGACTTTGTCCGTACGTCCGTTGAATTTTCCAGTAGTAGTCAACTGGACTTTAAGCAAGTGGCTGCAGTGAATTCCTAGTCGCAACTGATCTTCTGTTAACTCCAGTCCATCATGATAGGGGCGCACACCTCTATCATACATTGCAACAGCATTCTCTATTATACTATAGTCTAAAAGCGGTAACCATCACAATTGCCAGTTTAAAATGTCCTAGCTGTTAGGCCTTGTTTTAGATTTTATGCGTAATTGTCAGCTTTTAGGCCTAATTTTTACCGGCCGTTTTAATTTCGTAAATAGCAGCTAGCGGAGAATGGGGTTCGAGAGTAGGTCTATTCATCCATGCAAAATGGTGTTGAGACTATTTTACATAAAGCTGATGTGTGTCGTTAACAAACTCTTTTTTTTTTTTTTGCAGCTGCGTGTCTTCCTGTAGTGTTTAAATGCGACGATCAAATGTTATTATTTCATTGAGTTACTTCGACAAAGCCTATCAGCTATGGAAGCAACGACGTTTTAATTCGCTGTGTTTTTTTTTAAAGTCCATTTGACCACCATTAAAATAGGCGACGAACGGATAAACAAAGTTGTTGCCATAGTCTTCCCTGCCGTTTCGGCTTTAAGAAGTCTAAAAGCATGGCAAATTAAAACGTCGTTAATTCCTTATAGTTAATAGGCTTTATCAAGCTAAAAACCGGACTGGCTTCAGGAAGCTAAAAACAGAACATCTGTCTAGAGATCTCTATAAGTGAGAGAAGCTTGATTTTAAGATAATAGGCTTTCTCGACTTAAGTCAATGAAATAATAACATTTGATCGCCTCATTTAACCGCAGCAGGAAGACACGCAACATTAAAAAAAAAGAATTTGGTTAACGACACACATCAGCTTCATTTAAAATACTCTCGACGCAATGTTGCATGGATGAATAGGCCAACTCTTGAACCCAATTCTCTGTTAACTGCTACTTACGAAATTAAAATTGAGATAAAAAAAATCAGGCCTAAAAGCTGAACGTTGGGCCTGAAATTACGTTGCCGATATCTGGACACTGTTGCATAAATGAATAGGCATACTCTCGAACCCAATTTTCCGTTATCAACTAACAATTTAACAATTAAAACAACAGGTAAACACTAGGCCTAAAAGCTAACATATTTTTTCACCGGCAATTGGTGTTATTACTATTTTTAGATAGTATAACAGAGTTGATGTTTCAGTGCTTGATAGAGGTGTTGTAATTTTCTGGTGACCATTTGACCAGAGAGAACATTATTATCAGGATAGCTAGTTGTATTCATTCAGTACTCTAAACATGTGTATCTGACACTGAAAAAGGTAGGCGTAAATAATAAACAAGGTAACGTTAACCTGGCCTTTAATCAACACTCTCTCTTTATAAACTATGGGTCACACTGGTCTATTAAATCAACACGAGAGATAAATGAACGATCGACGTGATTACAACTAATCAACGTGAGGCGTAGCGATTGGCATTATGGTAAACTACTTATTGTTGGAATAATTATCCTAACTGTTAGATTACGTTAACTGGCCTTGGATTAATTAAATGCGCTGTTAATAACTATAATCATAGTCTTAATTTCTGCATGAATAATAATAACTATAATAATAATAGCCGAAGCTACGCTATGGATACTTAGCTCTATAAGAACTTGGATATGGCTAATGAGCGGTGTATTAGCCTAACGCTGCAGTCGGCGTTTCGTTGCTTGGACGGCCCTAACTCCCGTGTCCGTACTCTGGAACGGTCCTCAGGAATGTCGACCGGCGTGCACGATTTTAACAATATTGAAGCGCTGAAGAAACCCGAATGTCTTGTTGCATTCCTGGGTCGCGTTTTATATGCGATTGTTATAGCGGCCACATCAATCACTGTCTAAGCTGATTGATTGGATTTATGGAGAATTTTAAAGACTTGACAGTTCGGACCCTTCATTTAATTAGGGGACCGCTGTGCCTGTCAATCAAAGTATTGTCTCGTTCTGAAAGTACATTAGTGAGTTCTTAGTATCACTCTATTAAGAATCCCTATCTTAATTAACCTGTCATGCGGGTATCCGTTTTAACAATGATTGATTGCTATTGTTGGAACTGAACGATTGATAGTGCTGCTCCTATCTTAATTGGATTCTCTTCGTAAAAGCTATTAGGAGTTTTTGGAATCAATTAATGGCTACTCTGATAAGATAGTGTAAAGCAATGCCAATCCTTATCTCTTACAACAAGTAATTATGGTGGTTTGGTTACTCGGAACGCAACTCCTTGGTCAAGTTTGGAAAGGTGTAGCTCCCATCTTATCCGATCAACTGGAGCCTATTTAATCTCTTATGGAATAATATTGAATTAGTCTATTAACAATTATGTGATATAAGTGTACTTTCATGCATAATTAATTAGATGTATTGTTTCTGTAATAAAGACCAATTAGGCCTAATTAAAACCCTTACATAGCCCTTGCTCAAACTAAAATCACGGTACCTTTTTAATTCTTCCTGATTTTAGCTTCCAAACCCAGATTACTTTATTAACAGAAAACCACTCTACATAATCATAGTAAGAGCTCTCCATTCACCAACTGGCCCTGGATCGAAAATGTTGTGCGTCTAGGGAAAACAACCCCGTTCTGAGGAAAAAGTCCCCCGCAAGAACCAGAACGTGGATTATGTAATGTGTAATTAATTGCCTCGTTAATCAAGCAAACGATACTGGGTAGGAATTAATTTTAAAATTTCGTTTCCTAATGTAGGCTATGTTTTGTGCATGCATCAACCTGAGAAACGCAATTCCAGCAACTAAACTTGAAGAATTAATTCATGACGTATTTGGTGAGCTGAAACAAATAACAAGATTCGTTTCGATGTTTGTGTTTTGGTACATATGTTTTCCCTCTCGTTTGAGGGTGGAGAAAACACTATCTCTCCATCACTGGTTGCTCTACTTTCCACGATTGGCCACTTTGTGGTCAAGGTCACTCAAGGCTATGAGGCTTCCCCTCATTAGCGAGCGCCTGCCAGCTGTTTGGCCTAGTTTTCCGTTCTGCTGAAGACGAAAAGAGAGAACCTCGTTACACGCTATGACGTTATGAATTCAAAATTTTCTCCTTTTGAAATCTTGTTCCGTGCTCTCATGCTTTTGAAGAACGTCACTTTATACCAAATGTGACATTTCAGTTTAGCTTTATATAGCCAAATACTGTGAATGAACCATTATTCGTTCAAATATTGTCATAAGTCGGCTCCTTTGACGTTGTCAAATTATCAAATGCGCATTCGTTGTACTAATGGCAACAAGATTTCATAGGAGTATCCAGCATTTCACACTTTACACTTTTCTTAGATTAAAATAAGAATTTTGCATGCATGTTAATCGCTCGGAAGTATATGCATTACTGAATGTTAACTATTATAACTAAGATAGAGAAATTCGATCTGGCGAAGTAGCACAAATCTTTTAAAACAGCAAGTACATAACCGTAAGATGTTTGTGGTAATAGGGGTAGGGTATACAATTCCACTTGTAACTTCCCTAAGCTATACACGCTTAAACCCTTAAGTGATAGACTACTGCTAATTCACAGAAATCCGTTTTCTATGCCCATTCCGTACTTAATGCCAAATGAAATACCTCTTCCCTCTATCTTTGAGAGTGTGTTAATATTTTCCTGTGTTTGTTTTCGTCAAAACAAATAACCAGCATATCGAGCATCAATACTTATAGCTATGCTGTAAAATGAACTTTAATTTGATTACAGTATTGTGTAGTTTGCGTTTGTGAAAATTATTTCACCCTTTTTTGACTATCAAGCCCCGGTCGAAATGAACAATACGTTTCCGCCTACAAGCTCGATATTTTTAATAAAGATGACATAAATGTCAAGGATGTGGACCTATATCCCTGAGCCTAATGTTTGCCTGGCTCTAGTGAACCATTCCTGTCACTATGGTGCGTGTGAGTATTGCGTATTGTCGGGATACTTTTAAAGCTATACCAAGCTCTTTGTAAAAACCCAAAGCAGCTAAAACCCATGCCATGACGCATGATTTGCAGCCGTTCTGAACTAAGCAGCTGACTTTAGTACAAGACATTCAAATGTCTAACTACTGAAATTCTAGCAATTTCAGAAAACATTAACTTATAATAGTAATCAAGTTTTTTCAAAACCATTTCTAGTTGCAGCTATTTTCAATAAAATAAAATATATGTTTTTTTCTTTAATTATGCTGCTATGATTACGGTCTGATTTGCAGTGTTTCTAACAAACCTGCCTTAATAAAATTACTGCAGTATTATGGCCAAGGTACTGCTACCTTAAGTTTGAAATGCAGTTTTTTGGTCTGCCCTGCTACCTTAATTGGAATATTGTTCAGGAGTGAAATGTGACACTCAAAATAGAAATGAAATTTGTCAATACTATATCATGACACATTTGACAAAACCATGAATACAAATGCCGATTCATATAATTTTGTAGGCTAGGTGACGAAAAGACTTTCTAGGAAGTCGACAAACAGATGAGAGCGTTTGAGTCAATTGCCGCAACTCTTTACATCATTCGGTAGATTTTAGTATGCGCTACAACTGACCATCGCATGATGGTTTTTTCAGTCTGTCCCACAACTGGAAGAAAAACTATATTTCTTAATCATGCGGTAGATTTTTAAGTCTGCACTACAACTTTTTGTGTATGTGTGAATACGTTCCAACAGAACTTAAATATGTGAGGTGCCGATACAATGTGACTTTAATGAACTAGTGTTGTGTGTTCATAGCCCCAAGCGGACGTCAGTTTCTAATCTATTCTGGGTAATCACTATGCTCCCAAATAGTTAATATGCGACATTCTAGAATTAATCCTGAAATTCCCAATGTCCATTACAGAAGTTCTGTAACGTATTCAGTAATTTTAAGCTTCAAATGTACCTTGCGTTAAGTAACGGTAATTTAGTTCTACATTTAGCACTATTGCTTGTCATAATCGGCTTATTTCGCCTAACTGATTTGGTAATCAGAATTACTTTGCTACTTTATAACTGTCAATACTCATCATTTCTATTATGGCAAGGAGGGTGGGGTGGGTGTATCAATTTATTCTCAACGAATTTGTGCTGGTAATTGACACGATCACTAATCTTTTATTTCTTCCATGGATCAAGATATGATTGATCCTGTTTTTTTGTGACTCTCCCACATTTACCACTCTGCCATCCTTGACACTTTTCAACTTTGTTCAAGTATGCAGTACAATTTTCCTGAAAGACATTAATATTGAACCACATGAGTTATGTTGTCGTTATCTGTCATCCAAGGTGCAAAACATGTATTTATTATTGCAATATTTATGAGTGACCTGTGTGCAATAAGCTGTAATAAAACATATTTATTAAATTTTTTAATGTTCATATTGCTAATTTCAATTTAAAAAAATATTTCTACTGGAGAAAAGTTTCAACTATTTTTAGTCGTTGGGATTGGGTTGGTAGCAACAGATTTTCCCATGGTCAAGGTGGGTAGGTCTTGACCTACTTCTGACCGTCGTGTCCTACTGTCGCTGATGAGTTCGGTTGAGCAGTAAGGCGCCCCACTGATGAGGGAGGGGGGTAATAAAACGAGAGTGGGCAGGGGGTTGAAAGGGTTCTGGGTTCAGCGTTTGGATATGCTGCCCGGAATCTGACCTCAAAAGTTAAGGCAAGTCGAGGTCATGTAAACAATGGTTGATGGTTACCGGGAGAGCAGAGGGGGTGAGCTGGTCCCTGGGAAAAGTTGGCCCCCAGTTTTCGTGACATCGACCCTTGAACTCTGCACCCATTGGTTTGTTTACTAATATTTCTAGGTCACATTGTGGACTTGTAAAATTTTAACTTCCGACGAAGTTGTGTACTTCACTCTTTCGTTAGCTTTTTTATTTCTGTGCACGTTATCCCACCCAACTTGAGATGGATCCCCCGCAAAAGAAGCGAAAGACCATTTCTAAGGGTGAGAGGAGTGCGAGAGCGGGTATGCCTTGCTATACGCGAGATTTTCTTAGGAGTCTCGCCTTAAATTTAATGACTTTCGCGGTCTGCTTAGACCACTACCAATTCTACGAGAGGGCACCGGCGTTATTTGCCGAGAGTCCTCATTGGAACATCGGTGAGATTCCTTTCTCGCCGATGTTACCGAACGAGGACCCCTTGGACTATGTACTTCGGTTATTCTTCCTTGAAGTTATTCTGGAAACGCCAGGCCAAAATCCAATGGACACCACTAATGCGAACGAAAGTTCGATTGGACAACAGTTAAGGCTAAGCACCCACTTTCTACGATGTAGCCCCTTAACTGCAACGTCGTGTCTCCATGCCCGGTATGCCACTTATCCGCCCTTCCGGGAAGAAAATGAACGCTTCACAGAATATCTCTGGAGGGCCATCAACGCGGAGAACATCTTCTTTCTACAGCTGAAGATACACAGGGCCCTAGCCCAATTTCAAGATGAAGACGCTCCCCGTGTTGGTGTGCTGGAGGACAACGGTGGACCCGGGTTTCTAGTGGAACTAATTCCGAACTGCCTGCTCGATGACATACCACCGTCACTACCCAACCTCGTCCCCGTTGGCCCCGTCCGAGGACTCGCCGCCCCCTTGGAAGGAGCCCCTGAGCCTGCCGGCGGAGTCAACGTTGTTGCGTCTGGCGGCGGTGCGCAGCATTGTCTTCGTCCTGCTGTCTGCAGACATGACTGCCCTGTGTACCATAATGGCCAATATAGTAAGAATTTTAATTCTAATTCCTAATTTTATGTAATTTTGACTGGCACTTATCATGCGAAATTGAAAATTTCTGTAATTTTCCGACGCAAAACACGTATAATTTTATTAAGTTTGGCTAAACTTATTTCACGTATTCTTATAATTGAACAGTATATTATTCACAATGTTAATTACCAACAAAATATAAATGTAAACAAAGTATTAATGCGGTACACGTGAAAATTATATTCAAACATAAATAGATATGCGTATAAAATCTACATTTCGATTCTACCTAATGATGGATAATTTCCCGTGTAGGTGAGGAAACTTATATTATTAACTAAGTGGTTCTCAAGAGTGAGGAATGGTTATTTCCTCACTTCTGATTGTCATAAGTTCATTTAGGGTTTGGTCCTATGTATTAGGCCAATAGGTAAGTCTTGCTATAATAAAATACAGTATTTCAAAGTATATTTTTGGTGTTATTCTGTGAATTAACAACTGGTAATGCATTTAGTTAGAACCAATTTAAATTTACTAAATTTAATTACTACAATATTATGCTTTTATAATCCATTACTTACGGATGTAAAACGAAATATTTAGCCTAAGGTGGTCGTTATCTTATCTTTATGATGCGTATCCGTATGGATGCAAAAATTATAATGTTGTCTTGTGTTTTAAATTTTATCCACAAGGAATGTGTCGGACCACCAGTTACTTTTCTAGAGAAAAAAAAAATGACTGTCTGTATCATTTTCTAATGAAGCATCTCCTAAAACGAGAATCTGTGCCATACTCCCCCAAACAAATTTTTGTTTTGTTTAGTAGTTTATAATTTTACTTTATGCTATACATCGCGACGAGGTAGCCTATAGCCAATGTTATGACTCTTGACTCCTCGTGGTATAAGTAATTACATCGCGTGGCACGTATTTCGTTTTTAAGTGAAGAAATGTTTATTCTTGTGAACTGCAAAATGGCATTTATAATTTCCAAAATTGGAAGTTAAAAAAGGGGGGGGGGGGAGGGATGGTATGATTTTCCGTTATAACATATTTCCTGGTGTACTGCCTTATACATGAGCTTAATAACTGTGATTACAAATATTTATACCGAAGTATGTGTTAACTATTTTGTTTGACATGCGAGCACAACTCGCGAGTAAAATAACCCGTCCGCTGCAGCAAGTGCGGCAGCGCGACTATGTGAGGAACGTGAGTTCCGTAATTCCGTGCTATTGAACTACTGAAAAAAATATAATAATTTTAATGTCAATAGGCTGTTATGCCTTATAGGTGTACGTCGGTATTTATTAATAATCAATCAATTTCTTTGTGAGGAGGGGGGGGGGGAGTAGACAAATATTCGCAATTAAATATCACTAACATAATTCGTACTTAGCATACAACAATAACCTAAAGTAACCTGGTCAAGTCACAACAATTATACTTGAACGTCATCCTTCTGTTTTTCTTATACTTATTTCCCTCCATTCTGTTTCCATGGGTGTGAGAGAAATAATAATATATAAAATATAAACATATAAACATATAACATATAAACATATAAACATATGTTTATATAAATATAAACATATAAAATATAATATATTTCATTATGTGAAATCTAGATTTAAAAATAACCATGTATATTATAGGTGTACATGTGTTCCCAATTTCGTGAACCAAATACTAATCTTGATTATTTAATATTTTATTTTAGATGACAACTATGATGCCGACAGTGACGATGGGTAACTCGCCACTGTCGCCGCGACAATCCGCCGCTAAAGGCGGTGTTGTCGTATGTGGCAACACGGGTCTCTCCCCGTCGCTAAAGTAAGTGGCGTGGTAGAGTACGATACTGTTGCTGCTATAGCAACCTGCGAGTTATACATATTTGTATATAGTATTACATTTATTTTATTTTTACTGAAGTTTACAAGTGCCAATAATCATAGATTCCTGAAAGTTTTTCTTTTTTCTTTATTAATCCAGAGTTCTGGAAAGTCTTACTAAATTTATTCAAAATTTCTATTTTGGACTAGTCTTAATAAATTAATTTGTACTATTTTAAATTTATCGTATTTTTTTCGAAATTTTGAGTCGATTTCTTTAATCTGTGATTAATTATTTCGCGTATGTCTTAATTTACTGTCAGTTTTCATTACAGGGTATTATTTCCTTTTGTCAGGTGCTTTTAACAAATCCTGACAAGACTGTAATGTACAAGTTTTAAACAAAATTCAAAACTACACTATTGCACCCGCCAATTAAATCCACCGCATCCCATCAGAGACTGTTTCATAAACACCTGTTTTTCATCTAACAAACCCGACCATGAACTAAGCCATTACAACAGTAATGCAGTGTAGCAAAACACTTGGTCTCGGGAGAGCCCCTTTTTCCACCAATAATGAACTAAGTCGCATCACGAACCTTTGTGAGTGCAATTGCCAAGTTTATTCATCCCATGACAAATCACTTGTGAACCGAGGTGCTCTGAACATATACTGCAGTGTGCTATAGGCTAGCATTCTTTCTGCCCATAGAACTAAGTCCGTTATGGCAATCGAACATTCCGATTGAGATGAGCAGAAATTAATGATACCCTATTCACCCTCTAACAATAAAACACGGCAAAACTTAACACAACCACGACCTTGAACTAAGACATACAAACATTGTATGCAGTGTTATCAAAACATTAAGTCAACCTTCGTATAATATAGCAATGATAAGCGCACTTCATCTCATCAGTTACAGTTAAAATCTCGAACTTTGAGTCGAACTGTTGTGATCTCCGAGAAACTCACTTCATAATGCCTCCTTCGATATATCATGCTGGTCGGGGCACACCGTCAAGTCTTTTCAAAACTAATAATTATCCTGTATTGTGCACACCAAATTCATATTCACAAGAACCATGAACTAAGCCGCTTGTACAGCGCCGGCCAAAAAATCTAACCCCAAATAGCCGAATAACTGCAGACTACCACCCCCTTCCCCCCTTTTTATTTTTACTTCCGTCAGTCAAAGTGTGCAGTGTGAATAACCTACCCTGAACTTTGAAATAGACTTTTATTTCCAGGAGTTATACACGATGTACTCTAACACCCACTGCAACATATGAAGTACAGCTAGCCACTGGGCTTAGAGACTTTATGAAAAAATCGTCGTGAAGACCAGAAGTTAACCCTTAGCTCAGTTGGCTTAGTTATCCAAACCAACAGTATCTCCTTAACCACTCTCTTTTTCCAACCTAAAGGACTAAAACCTGAATAAGGTACTCAGACATTATGAGTAGGCTGGATTAGAGTACAATCACTCAGTGTGCCATTTATAACCTTACCGTACGTGTGTTTTGAACCAGCAATCCGTACAAGAAAATTATATCATCCATCAACCGACATTCTACCAATGTTCACCCCATAGTGCACTTCGTGACAGTCCATCTGATGTTTAGCCAGCAGCGTGAATCAAACCGCTAGCCATTATTAATAGCAGTATTGTGTTTTTCCCAATCTATGGAATAAGACCCGATTTTAATTAGAAAAGGGCGCCGAACTTTGCGGCAGATTAGAAAAGCTTCACTCCCCTAATAAATCGATAATAGCTGAGGTGGTCTCCCAAGAAAAAACTCCAGACGACCCACAGTGTTTACTCAAAAACCCATTAGGCCGAAGTTTGGCTGCGCCAGATGCTAGCTTTTCCCCCATTATCGTTTCATCCCAGGTCCACCATTCGGCGGACAGACGCCCGATTTCTGCCCTTTGTTTATAAGATTTCCAAACAGCAGCTACGGTGGTGTCCACTCCACCGGATGCAGACGTGAAACCACTGACTGCTGCCTCTTGTTACTCAAAGTTATGGACCTCGGCTCCCGATTGATCTTGGGAAACACGTTGCCTACTTTCACTTAGGAGGATCTCCTCTCACCTCCGATGGTCAAGATACCGAAATTAATGGAAGAGAAACATTGCGATCAACTTTGAACTCTTATATCGCCCAATAAAGAACATAACTCTTTTTTATTCTTTTTTTTTTTTGTTTTAAAATTTTTGACTGGATTTTTTTGATCTTTTTGTACTTGCATTGATATTTGAAGTATGGTGATTGCTCCTTTGGACTTGAGATGTTGAAGTCCTTTTCTCTGTTGAATTGGCGTTTTTCAACTTTGACGTAACAGTCAACTGGTGAAAAACAGGTTTAAGGAGAGATACCAGCGCTGTTTCAAACCCCGGTCGGATCATTGCTATGATTGAGAGGGTGCTTGCGGGTTCAGGTGCAGAGATGTTGAATTGCATTTCATACCCCCCCCCTTTTTTTTTTGTGTGTTTTTGTTTTGTATCTGCATATCTTGAAGCGCTGATTTTGCAGCACTATTTTCATTTATATAAACATTATTATTAAATATTGGCCCAACTAGAATAGAAAAGCTAGAGTAGTAAAACAAGTAAAGTAGTAATTAATAAATCAAAAATCGGTTAATGAGTTATCCTTGAGTGAATTCAATACAAGTTCAGATTAATAGCTGATTGCTTTCGTTCTTAATGAACCTAATTTAAAGAAAGAGACCCTCACATTTAAATTGGTTTTGAATTGGCAGATTTAAATCGGCAGGTATTTGGAAATTTCCGTGAGAGGTGGAGAGAGTTGATGGGTAATTAGCTGGTTAATTGACCTCTTCACCTTCAGTTTGATTGCAACCGGAAACCTGGTTTGGTGGTATTTGTTTGCCGTGGCTGTCATTTTCATCATTGTTGACAACAGCAGTTTTATGTGTTTTGTTGTAATTTGATTTTGTTTTTTCTCCTATTCCTGTATCCCGTGTTTATTTGCTTTGTTACATGGCAAACGAACTTTTGAGTGCTTGCTGAATGAATTAAAATAAATTTTCCTCTGGGCGCCGAAACGTGGCTTCTGGTGAGAACAGCTCACCGCGTGCCGCTCTGGCTTATCGACTGCTCGGCCTGGTTGACGAAAAAGAGCAGCTTGCTGGCCGATTGCGTGAAATGGCATAAATTCGTGGAGTACTAATTTCCACGTCGATTCCAGACCGGTTTAAAGATACAGTTGGGTAGAGTTAGTTAAGGGCTACCTCATTTATAAAAATTGGGGTGAAAAACAAAGATTTGTTTCTGAAAATTCAAAATTAAGGTTGTATTGGAACTCCGGCAGTTGGGCGCCCCTGGTGGCCACGCCGAGACCAGGCATGGAAACTCAATTGAGAGTCCGGCCAAAAATAGCCTACAGGGGAAAATTCGCGGCGCTTACGCTTTGGATTATTTTGTTGGTAATTAAAATGTTTCGCAATAGAAGGGAAAAGTGAATGTTGTGAGATTAAAGATATGATCATGTTGTTTGACTACAATAATTAAATTGATTAATTTCCCTGTTGTCTTTGTGTTTCAAAATTCAGCGGGTTATCAAATAACTGCATGAGGCGCAGGAAAGGATCCCACATGTGAATTTTGCGGATGATTGTTTTGGTAAATTGCCTACTGGGTGTTAATATTATTGTTAGTGTGATCTCCGTTAGAATCTCGGAAGTTATGTTTATTTAGTTCACTTGAAAACTTCAATTTTATTATTAATGTTACAGTAACACCGAAACTTAAAGTAAAAGAGTTATTGGATAGATTTATAAAATAATAGTTAAATTAACTTAGCCGTCCAATTTACCGCATTCCTCATACCCCCCCTCCCCTATTTTCTGTCATTAAAAAACCCGAGATCTGACGGGGGACACATTGAGTATTGATGCCTGGATTGATATACAGTGGTGCAACGGCAGTGTCCTGCACCATAAACGCTGTAGTGAGGTGGTGTGTTCTAAGATATGATTAATTAAGTGGTCGTACTGTATTGCGTATTGTTAAAGGGAATAATTTTGTAATTGCCCACACACCAATCAAGGGTTAATTTTTGTAATGTATCGATATGTCAACCTGTTGATAGCTTGTGGGAATAGGATTGGACTTATTAATTTTTTTATTAATGGTAATTTGAATCCAAATTGATCCGTTTCGTATTGCTCCATAACTATATATAGTTCACTCGGATTTCAAGAGGAGCCCAAACGACGCGTGGGCGGAGATTTGAGCCAGTGGGCAGGTCTTTGGCTGAGAAATAGGATTCTCTGCAGTACCGCTCAGGCTTGCGAGTGATGAGTGTAATAAGATTTACGACTTGGTGTGGCGTTGGGAAGCCTTTTTTGACCAAATTTGGAGAGTGAATGAGATGAGAGAGGTCTTACTGGACCCAATAAGCTTCAAAAGTTCAAACCCAGGCCCGGAAGGAGGCCCCGCCCCTTTTCCGACAGGCCGAGGGCCAAAAAATAAAGGTTTAGTGGTAGTTCGTTCCAGTGTTCCGTCCTGATCAGATGTAAAGTTGGAAGAGTTAGGCTTTAAATTTTTTGTTTGAGGGAAAGTAAGTCGGGACGGTACCGACGAGTTTAGAAAGTATTTGTGATTTGGGTTAGTTTCGGTAAAAGCTTGTGGTGCAGGTCGAAATTTTAGTTTCTTTGAAGAAAAGGGCTCGAGGCCGACCCGAGTTCCTTGGAGAATAGAGGTGAGTGGAGGCATGTTCGTGCACATATTTGTGGAGATGGTTGTTTAGAGAAGCCAGTGATATATTGTTGATAGAATGAAAAAATGTGTTTTTGTGGATGGAGAGTGATGAGCTTTATGATTTGATTTTCGAAATAATTTTGGCTGACTGTCTGTCTAAGAAAATTCTTTTGTATGTTTTAGTATTAATTAACCTAGGGATTTTCGGGGAACTATTGGCAATTATAACCCTAGGTGTTCTTATGGTTTTAGCAGCACTCTCTTTGATTTGGAATCATGAAAGGTGGTAGCTCCTTCCGCTTCCCTTAGGTGTGGGTTATGAGTTAAACGAGACAATTGGTTATTTTTTTGGCAAAGTGTTTTGTAAAGTTTTTGATGGAATTTTTGTTGTGGTAAAGTTTTAGTTAATTGATAAGTGGGACTGTGTTGTTGATTGGTGAAAAGGAAGGCGGCAGTGTATAAATTTTTTTGGGCAATGTAAAGTAAGTGTGTGGGCAAAGGTCATAATATGTAAAGCGAACAATAAATCCAAACTCATTCCAAGTTCTTTTCGTTTTGTCATGAATTCAGTGTAGTAAATTTTAAGAGTGTTCTCGGGGGATTAATGTAGGAAAAAATCTAAGAAATCCACAGCACTTCTGTAAATGGTTTGATTGGTGTTTTGCGTATGAGTCCGACTTTAGAGTTTAAAGTGTATTTGTAGAGCGATTAATTGGCAAAGGATTACCGGTCAGTGCTCCAACAAAAAATCTCTTTGTTCAACTAACCGGCCCGTTACCCCCGGGGCCAAAGCTGGTTGACACTTTTATTATTTTGTTATCAATTTCCCTGTTTAAGTGTATGTGTGGTATTATTTTATGTCACTGGTATTATGTTTATTATTATTTTCCTGTCTATTTTATGAATACCTTATGATTTGGCGTATGTATACATGTTGTGGTAATTTTATTAATATTTCTATTAATTCGTATTTTATTGCTATGTGTCTTTATTTTAATTTGTATGTCATCCTGTTGTTTGGGTTATGATGTGTTCTGTCTGTAAATAATTTAGTTATATTGATTTGACTGACTCGTTATGATTTATTGTTGATGTGTATCCATTACATTATGTTTGAATTTAAGTATT
The DNA here is from genome assembly GCA_023313725.1 of Lithobius niger. Taxonomy (NCBI): domain Eukaryota; kingdom Metazoa; phylum Arthropoda; class Chilopoda; order Lithobiomorpha; family Lithobiidae; genus Lithobius; species Lithobius niger. The sequence continues at coordinate 34,441 of JAHWFP010082737.1, forward strand.
CTGTATGTGATATGTGTAACGTGTTGTTGGGCGTATCATTATTAATAATTTTTTTTCTTTGTGTTTTTGTGAATCTGTATTAAGTTATGTGTAAATATGTTTCCGGTGTTCAATAATAGTTTTATTTTTTTTTAATTCAGCGATGTGTCCCTTGTGAACATTATTTCTACGTTACATACTGAAACAAAGTTATGTGCCAATGCATATTTTTAATGAAACCAGTTCCGGCGTATTATTAGCAATTTTAGCGAGAAATGAAAAATGAGCTGCTGTCTGCTCGCAGTCTTCGTACTTTCGTTATAATGAAAAGCTACTACCATTTTCTCTCGCTAGGGTTCCCGCGTGCAGAGCACGTGAACGCTCCTCAAGGGTGACGCCCTGTCTTTGTTCCCGTTGGATACACAATGTTTTAGTCATCGTCAATGTTTGCCTCTTCTAACTGCCGACGCAGCCTAATCGCTGGTGTAATTTTACTGCTACGGGTATCGTAACCATGCATAGATCCAAGCATTCGTTGCTTGTTAAGCTCGTAATCTATTTTGCGGTATTTATTTTGCAAATAAGCGGCCGATTTTGGCTCGACGCGTTTGCGTTTGTTTGTTAGGCTCGTTTACGAGCTGTTAGCTGCTTTGTCGGTTTCGGAAGGCGCAAACATTGGCGGTTCGATCTCTGACAAATGATCTGTTGGGTCTTCTAAAAGTTTTGCTATGTATTTTTGTAATTTTATTTCAGCTTCCGTTTGCGTGCCGTTAAGCTGTTCTGACATTTCGAGATCGGTAGGTCCATTAAGAGGAATAGGTTGAGTATTTGTTCTTAGGAACCATGGTCGTAAGTTATTGACATGGGCACGAATTATTTTAAGTGGGTCTAAAAAATGCACTATATGTACAATAACATCGTTTAAGAATTCCATTATTCTGAACGGACCTGTCCATGCTCTAAGTAATTTCAGAGAAATTTGCTTAATAGGTAAGAAGTCGTGTAATAATACGTAATCATTGACCAAGAAACGGTAAGGTCTAGCTGTACGATCATAAAAGTTCTGCTGTCTCTGAACTGCTTTCCAATTATGCGATCGAGCGACTTCGAATGCTGCTTGTAGTCTACTCTCTAGACGTACCATAGTATCATCACTGTCATAGCAGATTCGCGGAGGCTCGAATGCAAAAGCGCTCGTAATCTAAATCCTGAACCATGATGTAAATAATGTGAACTAATTAACGTTGTTGAATTAGGACATGCATTTAGTGCTACTGTTACCAATTCTAAATATTCGCACCAATTTTCAGGACAACTGGCTGAAATTTTACGCAAAACTGTTTCTATTCTTTTATTTGCGGCCTCACGAGGTGTTAGGAGTAAAATTAATCTGTTTAATGTTAAACATGTTGGCTAGTCTAGCTACGATAGAGTTATGTATTTCTGAGCCATTGTCTCCCCTTAATTGAACTGGCGCTACGAATCTAGCGATTAGGTGTGAGAACAATTTATTTGCTATAGTAACTGCCTTTTTATCGGGAATTCCCACTGCGATGACGTAACAACTGAAATCATCAATCAATGTCATCACGTAGATGTTCCCGTGAATACTTTTATTTAAAGGTCCAATGAGATCCAAGCTCCAAGAGTAACCTGGTCTCTGTAGGGGTTGATACGCTCTTAATTTAGCTTTGTACGGTTTAGTGGGTCTACGTAGGCTTGACATACTTGACAAGTTTTAACGTAATAAACAATATCGTCAAACATTTTAGGCCAATAACAATGTAATTCTATTAAATCTCTGGTTTTACGCGCGCCACGATGTCCGGCACATGGCGTGGAATGATAGTTCCTAATGCAATAGTTGCGTAGAGATTTTAGGTATACACATCTGTGCTAGATTGTGCATACGGCCTTTAGCTGGGTCTGCAAGTCTAATTCTATACAAAATTCCTTCATAATCTTTATAAAAGATGTTACGCTTACTGGATGCCATCAATTAAATCTTCCGATGATTGATTCTTAACCCTCTGGGCCCTAAGGTTTTCTTTTCTTAACTCAAACGTATATAATGTAAAGCCGATATATCGGCTTCTAGGGCCCAGAGGGTTAAGACGCTTAATGATATCTCCTAGATACGGATCATTTCTTTGTTCCGCCGCTAGGTGCTGTCGTGTCCAGTCTGGGTGCTGACTACCGAGGACAGCGACTGGTATCTCTATACGAGAAAGTGCGTCGGAAACCGCTAGAAGTCGGCCCGACTTGTGACGTAAGATAAATTTGTATTCCCTGAGTTGAAGTAAGATTCTTTCTAATTGGGGGGGGGGAGGGAGTAGGTACAATAAAGATAGCAAATTGCTAAATGATCTGTGGTTAAAAAAAACATCCTACCAAGTAAATAGCAACAAAATGAATCGATTGAATGTATTATCGCTAACATTTCCTTAGTTGTAGTTGTTTCCTTTCTATCTGCCTCAGTGAGGGTTCGGGAAGTGTAGGCTAGGGGATAGTGAGACTGACTTAAACAACCGCTGATCGCCACGCCGCTAGCGTCAGTTTCTAGAAAAAATGGCTTAGCGAAATCGTGGTGCTTAAGTGTTGCAGCTGTAACCATAGCCTGTTTAAGTTCCTGGAACGCTCTTTCTTCGTCATCTCTCCATATGAATTTACAATTCTTACGTGTAAATTTAGTTAGAATGTGAGACATCTCCGCAAATTGAGAGATGTCTCCTATAGAAATTTACCATACCTAGAAATGTACGGACTTGCTTAGGTGTCTTAGGGGTGGGATACTGCTGCATAGCCTTAGTTTTATCCCTATCTGGCTGTATCCTGTTTTCGTCTAGTACGAAATCTAGAAATTTAACCTGTTTTCTAGCAAAATCGCATTTTTCTACACTTAGTTTTAGTCCGGAACGAACGACTAGCTGTAACGCTCGACCTACATGACTGATGTGAGTTTTAAGATCTGGACTACTCAGGAGGCAATCGTCAAGATAGACGGTATAATAGGCGCCAAGCACTTCTGCGAAAATTTGTTGAGCACAAAATTGGAAGTGCGCTAGAGCTGTTTTAAGGCCCATTGGGAGCCTGTTAAAAAAATACGTTTTAGAGTTTGCTGAGAAACATGTCTTAGGTTTAGCTGATTCCGCTAATTTAAGTTGATAAAATCCAAATTTAAAATCTAGACGAGTGAAGTATTTAGCTCCGCTTAGGTGTGCTATGCTTTCTATCACGGTGGGTATTGGAACGCTTACACTTTCAACAACCGAGTTTAAGCCGCGTAAATCTACGGCTACGTGATACCCTGTTGGCCATCTTTTTATCATTAAACATGGCAATAACCAAGCAGATTTTCCCTCTTTAATGATACCTACTCGTTGCATTTTATCTAGATATTTATCTACTAATTCGCGTTGGTGAAACGGAACTCTATACACTTTAGAACTTACTGGTTGAGAGTTGCCCGTTTCGATGGAAACTTCGTATCCCACAAAACAACCTAGATCGAAATCGTTTTTAGAAAATGAATCTTGAGATTTTTCAACATATCTAGAAATTCCTGTGTTTCATCTTTATTTAAATCTGGAAAGGTAAATTTATGTTTTAAAATTTCCCAATCCGCGTCACGCTCTTCCTGTGATTTAGGCTTAGACGCGTCTGTTAGACTACTAGCTGAGCTGTCGTTCTGTTTGGCTTGTTGTTGCTGAGTTATCTCGATGGGGTTTGCGGGATGCGATATCTCTGTGGGGTTTGCGGTTTGAGATATCTCGATAGGACTTGTGGTTGGCGAATCTGAACTACACGTGTCTACGGAAGTTTCATCGCCGTAATCTATATTCGCGGTAGTATATGTTCCTAGTATCGTACCTGTTTTTAATTCTATGTCAAAACCATTAAAATTTACACACATAACTGGAATAATACCTTTGGGAGTCGTGTTAACAAGACTACAGGAAACAAGACGTACAGGAAATTTGCCGTTTTCAGGTTCGAAAGCTCCTGTATGTATTTCGGGAAAAGGATAGTGTAAAATTTCGGTTATTCTACACTCTGAATTAGATGGAATGATTTCGTCTCGAAACAAAGAGACTGTAATGATTATTAATTGTTGTTTAGGTGTACAATTCCACGTAGATTTAGGATTATCGTCAATTTCTTCGTCTGTAGCTATGTTAAGCGTGGCTACGTAAATGTGATTAGGCTTATAACTTTCCCTATTTATTATTTCCTTATTTTGATTATGGGCTATATGCGCTTGTTCTGGTGAAGCTGACATTTGGAATTTTAAATCTCCGATAGTTAGACTGTTATCGGGGCAATTTAAGACTAAAGAATCTGATTTGTTTGAAAGGAAATCGTATCCTAATAATACCGAAGTGTTACCAAACGAACCGTCATGAACGATAACGAATTCCTGATTCCTAGAAAATTCACATTTTCCTATAGTGGTTACTATTTTCCTATTTGTTTTAATCTGTTGATTACCTACACCAACTAAATTAACTGGCATAATCATTGTAAGTACATGACATTTCACCTTAAGATTATTAAGCATACGCTGTGCTGCGGTGTTTGTATTTAATGATAATGAAGAACCTGTATCGATGAAGCATATCTCTGGCCTAAGTCCAACATCGAACACTAAATGTGGACGAGAATATTTAACGCTAGCTTTATTAACTGTGTTAACTTGAACGTTGTCTCCGTTAGGCGTTGTTTGCTCCGAGTCGAACACTACTTCGTTCCGCTCGTCTGACTCACCTCTGGTGTCTATTTCGAACGCTAGATGGTGCGGTATGTACCATCTATTGCCCGGTTGAGCTTGAATGCTCGTGAGCCAATTCCCTCCCTTGCCTAGCGACGTATGAGTCGCCGGCGAGGAATTTGACTTTGCGCCGCTCTTACTGTCCCAAAAGGTTAAGCAAATTGTTGATTCAAACGTACCAACAACCATTGGAATTCGAATTTTCCAATCCTTCTGAGTTGAGTGCGAAATATCTATGGAAGTACCTGAAGTCATTTTGATACCGTTTTTGTAAAATGTTTCGCTCGTATGTTTAAACTGAATATTACGTTCATTACCTAATAAAGCAATAACTATTGGTTTGTTAGTATCTACAGGATTAAGTTCTGAGTGAAAATTATTAGCATCTAAACCATCTTCAAATAATGTTACGATGACTGAATCGCAAGTTAAACCGTATTTGTTGTTGACTGTTTCCAAAGCATTTGTGAATTCACTAACCAAGTTTTGATTGCTTTTTATTGATCGTGCGACATATTTTGATGGAATTTTACCGAAATATGACGCTAAATGTGGTAATGCTAACGTATGATCGGGTAAATCTAACTTTTGTTGATGCTATTCAGCATCTGAATATAATTTAAGCATTAATTTATTTGCTACTTCTTCCGAAAATAATGGAATACATTTTGCTTCATATGCGTGATTACTATTTACACTTGAAGTTTGTTTAACAGGTATTTGAGCCTGAACTGAGCTAACCAGGTGCGTCTATCCCCCCCCCCTAACACAATGAGGCAATCCCCCCAACTAAAATTATGTCCCACCCCTGGTAAAAATTGTAACTCTGAGACAATTGTAATGAGGCAATTTCCCCCAACTAAAAATTATTATGTCCCCCTCCCCATTGGCGGATCTAGGATTACCTTAAAGGGGGTGCTGTTGCCATTGCAACGCCAACTAGGGGCCTGGAGAGCATTGCTAGCTTCCCTTGACATTTTTAGTCTTTTTTACTGCTTCTCTGGCTTCTGGAGGACCTGCTTGTAGACAAGTTTAGGCCATAAACTATTATGTCAAAATATTTATTCTTTAGCCCCCAGCCCCCAATGAACATGGGAACGAACTACTCCATGCCGACTCCTCACAATGACATCTGAATACTGCCTAACTAGCTATACACTTTTATCAGCTGCTGGTTTAATGTCGTTTGAATTTCCTTCAATGCCTTTTTGTGCCCAAAAATTAACTTTTGAAAACAAATTTTTTCTAATTTATTTTTAGTTAGGGGGGGGGGCACCCAGTCCACCCACCTAAATCTGCCACTGCTCCCCCCTCCCACCCCCTAATGGTAAAAACTGTAACTAATTCTTTACTAATTCTAATGACTGATTTATTACATTGAGACTTCACATCAATTTCTTACGCAACTTCTTTGAGTGCATCGCAAATTTGTTTATAATTAAGTTGACACTTAATTCAGCAGCAATGTCCTGTCACATTGCCGGCCGATGACCTTTTTCACTGCTATTGTGCAAAGAACGAACATGCTCGCCCTATGTTCATTGCTGCCGTGAAAAGAATGAACATGCTCGTATTAATTTTCTATATTTGGACCGATTCTCATAATGACTGCCTATCCCTGTCTCCATCCCCGTTAGCATCACCATCCCCGCTAAGCTACATAGGCATCAATCCTGGGGGTGGGGGCAAGAGGAGTTACAACCCAATTTACAACTCCCGTGCCATCCCCCACGTTTTCAAGCCGAGGAGTTTGCCCCTCACGAAACATGTAGAATTTGAAACAAAAAAATATGTATTTTCATCTTTTCCCGTTGCGTAAATCAGTCCCAAACATAGGGTAGTAAAGAATTTAAGTAGCAAGGCAAGGTAGCTATTTTACCAGTATTTTTTACCGTATTTGCTGCCTATCGGGGTTGTGGGCCTCTAAGCATCCTCTAAATATACTAGAAACTCCTATATAAACAGTTCCATCCTATTATTAAATTTACGCTTTCTTGTGGCAAATGATTTTATTACATTCACTCAAGCTCACGCAAACTGTTAAAATGCTATTTTTCGGGTGTTAGCTTTCTAGCCTGGCTAAGTGGCCGACGCCAAGAGATGGCAGCCGTATTGGTCCACCGGCCCAGTTTTATGCCTGCGCCCGCCCTGTCTTCCCCCCTTCCCTTTTTTACACAACTACAAGGGTTGTTATTTGGGAAGGGTGCAATACTTCCATAAGAAGAATACCCCGACCTCCCCCACATTAAAAAAATTCATTCATCCACCCTGAAATACGAAATTTTGGTTGTCTGTTGGTTTTTGACTTGTCCCCTTCATAATTAGAAAATTCGACACCCCTGAACCAAGACACACACTAGTGTGTCGCCCGCCTAGATAAAAAGATAACATCCAGCTAATATGTATATATGAGCATGGTGACCACTAGACACGTTGTGTCTTTACAGTAAAGGGAGTTTGGCTGTTTTCAGGCATGTGAGGATAAATAACAATGCGACAGAAAAGGCTGAAACTTGTTCAATCGAGAGACTTTGGTCGCCTGACAACATAAAAGTCACTGTTAGACCCATAGCTTAACGTTTTCTTGTTGAAAAAACGACGTGAATAACGTTGACATTTGCCAAATTCGTACTACTAACGCTTTTTTTTCTATCACGAAAATAAATTCTTCCGTGCGGTAAATAAAGCTGGTTCTTAGCTCATTTACAGGTATTGCTCTGGAGATGTGCCCTTTTCATATGGAACTTTCTAATTGGTCAAGTGATTCAGGGGTTAGGGAGAAAGAAAATTTATTTAGGGAGCTCCAAAGGTCCAAATTGATTGTTTTACATTGTTTTAAACATTGTTTTTATGCAACAATGCCAAACTGACAATTAAAGAAATTCATGCGTTTGCAAGGAGATACTGCAATACTAATAAAAATGCTAATCAAATGAAAAAAGGTGACTGCTGTCCTCATAATCTAACGAAACCCCCCCCCCCCCCAAAAAAAAAATAGAGAAGAAAAAGAAATGGACCAGAAAACTAGATTGGCATTTCCATTTCATAATTACTAAGAAAAAAATGGATTTCATCAATTTGGACCAAAAATTACTGATATCTACCCCAAAACAAAACTTGTTTAGGATTCCCGCCAAGCTTTTCGGCCGTGTGCAGTCATGATATCAAACGCCAAGCTCTTTCGCCAAGCTAATCCCACCAACTAAAACTTCAAACGTTAAAGGGACACCCGGCCTGCCTTATAACATTCCGCGTGCCAAATTACAGCTGCACGCAGATCATCATCCGAGCAATTACAGTGCCAAGGTCGGCTGGGGTGGTAGCTGCGTTCCTCACATAGCTGCTGTCTCGGTTAGCTTTGTGAATAGTACACGAGACAGAATCAAGTCAACGATTGTGTCGTCACAAACCGAATGATTCTCGTATTTCAAAATCACAATTTATAATTTACTAGGCTAGTGTTTTACAATTTTGCTTCGGCGATCTATTGGAATAATTAATTTTAGTTTTGACCACATTAGTCTATTAGATTTTAGATCTCATGGTAATTTTTAGAAAATTAGTAGATGTACACACAGAGACGAAACGTCATGATTATTGTACGTGCGCAATGCATCATTTAGTGACGGATCGTAAGTAAATAAAGTTCCATTATATTCAACAGAAAATTTCCTAGATGCCACATTTAAAAAAGGTTTTTTAGCAAGAATAACGGTAAGGAAATAGACCTTTGGGGCCATACTTGATGTGGAGAATTGAGAAAAATGGCACTGGGAGGTATATCTCACAGATTAGCGAGTTTAGGTTTCTGTGGTATATCCCTTTAAATGAAATAATTGAAAATTGAGCAGTAAGCAATTTTCAGATATTTCATTTAACCTTCGAAATATTACGCGATGGGATTAGCTTGGCGAAAGAGCTTGGCGTTTGATATCACAATTTCACACAGCCGAAAAGCTTGTCTGGAATATTTAACAAGTTTTATTTTGGGGTTACTGCTTACCGGTAGCCTATCATTATTACAGTGTAATAATACATAGTTTAATTAACAACGTATTCTTACCGTGTGTCCGTGGCCCACCAAGGATAAGTATGATGTTATCAGCACGCCAGTGCCAGTAGTACGCACTGGCAGAGACAATGACAAAAAGCTGCAACGGATTACATCAGTAGGCCTAATCCCGCGTAAAAAACAATGAACTTGCTGTCACGTCGAGAGTGAGGTTGAGTCGTCACCGATAGCGACTGCCCTCTTACGAGAGTGTCTTGTTGACATCCTTTTTTTTGCTTGTAGCTCATCGTTGTAGTACCTAACCCCTTGTAGCAGGCATTGCCTGCAATACACACGTTTTCTCACAGACTCGTTACGCTGCTTGCTTACACTTGCTTACGCTTGCTTGATTTAGGGCAGCAAGAGAAAAACTCCGTTTCTCACAGACTTCAGGGCCACAACTATGTTTACGCGGGCCCACCTGAAGCAAACCATTAAAACCGAGCCTTTTCTCCAAAAAATGTTGGACCTGTCTTTTTTTTTTTTAGTTACGTTGGTCTACATTGTCACTGCCCTCAACGTTGGCTCTAGTAGCACTGGTTGCTCTGGGTCATTAACCAATTTCTGTCTATTTTAGAGAGGGGATTAGGGCTTTAAAATCCTTATTTCCTTTTTTCTTTCCCTACCTTAACGAATAATGACCCGACTCATAGAAGAAACAGCTGATGTTCCCTGCTCTAATGGATATTTTTATGTGATTTATTTTGTGCTGGTAGCTACTAATGAGGCAGAAGAAGCAACCAAAAATTTCGAGGCTTAACAAATTTTCAGAAAGAAATGTACTTTGTGTTTTTTTTTAAGTTATGCCTGCAGTTCCGTGAAGTTGTGTCTTAATGTGACAAAACATAATTGTTTTATTGTTGGGGGGGGGGGAAGCTCCACTGGGCTCTCCACCTTGTTTGAATAATACTGCATGGACTGGAAACTTAATTTTTACCGGGAAATCACTCGAGGGGGGGGGGGAGACGGATACCGTGTGGCATTTACTATCTCTTCCTAAACCCATCCCTTACAAAATTGTAGTCAAGTGTTAGTGGATAAAATTGTAATAATTCAATAGGAACAAAAAATTGTTGCACACTGCCAACAAAGAAATTTTTTCAGTTTGCAACATCTTTTTTCAAACCTTTTACACAGCCTACATTAAATAGGAAGTTTCTTCATGAATTGTTACCCAGACCCTGCTACTGCATTTACAGTATGATAAGATCATTGTCCAATTTCACCAAGCGCTTCCTTACACAAGTGATTAGTAGTAAGGATAGGTAGCATTTACGTTATTAAAAAGAGATTTGTACTTTTTTTTGGGGGGGGGGGGGGGGGGAAATGAGCCCGCCAGAAAATTCCCCATTTCCCAGAGGGCCAGTCCGTGTTTAGAAGGGGGGGAAGGCCTTCATTGGGCCCTCGCCTTGTGTGGCAAAAAAAGAATGTGTCTTCATGCAGGTGGGCCCTCCACTAGGCTTCCGCCTCTGGGCCCCAGTTGGTTTCTCAAGTATTGTAAATTAATGAATTTCGTCCATTCATCTGGTGGAATTTCATAGGTTTTTTTTTTCTTTACATTACCGGTACTAAATTTTTATATACTAAGTAAAATCATTTTTGAAAGCAGGCTAAATAAGGTTCCGATTTCTTGGTTTAGTTTTTGTAGACGATGCAGTGTAATGTCATCGCAGCAGTTGATTGACGAGTATCTCCTGGATCGACACGATTAAGGAAATGAATGAATGAAATGGGTTTTCTAGATTCTCGTTCATTATAGTTCTATGGGTACGTCATCAGGATCCATAAATCGTTAATGGTCTGCGTCTTTCGTCTCGCAACGTCATAATCACTTAACGTAAAGCCGCCACCTAGCTGAGTGCTCGTGCACTTTTCGCCATCTCACTTTTTGTACTACAGGTAGTGTTAGAATGAAAAGGCTTTGTATATAGACGTCGGCGACGGCTAAGTACAGCAATCTGATCCTTCGAGTGGTCAGAATATGAATGGTATTAAAAAAA